>QRDG01000344.1:247887-315522 GCA_012064385.1 Puccinellia tenuiflora
GTTAGCGAAATCAGGGTAATTCGCTCCATCAAAGACAACCGGGCAGCGAGGAATCGCAACGTAGCCCGATGAAGTAGACATCTCTCTCTCTCTCTCTCTCTTTTTTTTTTTGGATCTAGATCAAACCGAAGCAGGGAGTCGCGAGTCTCCCGTACGCAGCAGAGCGGACGGCAGCGGCAGAGGGCAGAGGGCAGCGGCTGGCGGACGGCAGGGCGGCGGCCGGCGGACGGCGGGGCGGCGGCCGGCGGACGGGCGGCGGGGCGACGGGCGGCTGGGCAGAGGCCGCGGGAAGTGGAGACCGCGGCGAGGACGCAGCAGCCGGCCGCGAGGACGAGCACGCCGGCGGGGCAGAGGCCGCGAGAAGTGGAGACCGCGGCGAGGACGCAGCAGCCGGCCGCGAGGACGAGCTCGAGGAGGAGCTCCGGCGGGCGGGGCGGCGTGCTGGAGAGGGAGGCGGCAGCGTGAGCTGGTGAGGGAGTCGGAGGAGCTGGGGCAGGTGGGGATCGAGCGGATCGGGAGGAGCAGGTGGATGCGGAGCTGGGGCAGGTGGGGATCAAGCTGGGGCAGGTGGGGATCGAGCGGGGATGGAGGAGCAGGTGGATGCGGCCTCGGGGAAGAAGGTGACGGGGCCGGGAGAGGCGGCGGACGGCAGTGGCGGCCGGAGCGCGGCGGCAGCGACGGCTTCGGCCGGAAAAAGAAGAAAAAAAGACACGAGCTGTACGTGCAAAAGAAAACCCTAACTGTGCTCTGATACCATGTTAGGAATAAACAGCTTAGTATTCCCTGGGGGCCAAAAGGCCTCATATATAGTACATGTACAGGTGAATATGCAGAAAGGCCCCTAACACATGGGCAAAATACAATATACACATATCTACTCTAACATAGTCAGGCGCAGATTGATGTCCTGTTCTTTCGACAGCCGTTTTGTCGCCAGCTGATGGAGGGAGCCGCAGCCTTCGTGCGAATGGAGAAGGAAAAGGATCGACTCCATGCTGCTTTGGAGCAAGCGAACAGTGAGTACTAACCCTTGTGTTCGAGAGGTGCTGCGACTATCTTCATTGTTGACTTTGCTCCGGTGATCCACAGGCGAGAAGGAGAGCATGGCGAAGCGGATCGCGGAGCTGGAGAGATCCCTGGGTGCAGCTCAAAAGCGTGAGCGAACCCGGGGTGATCTAGAGAAGACCCAGGTTGAACGCTTGCTCGCACTCGCCAATGTAATTGGAGGTAAGTATCTCGGCTCATTGCCTACTTTGTCTTGTGTCGACTTTTGATGTCTTATAAGTCTGGTTCTCTTCGTTGTTCAGAGCCGTGCGGAGGCGCTCCTCCGGAAGAGACCTCCAGCGAGAATGTCGACCTGGAGAAAGCCGTTGGCTTTGTTGACCGCGCCTACGCGTATGCTTCGACTGCACTGCAGCAATCTTCGGCGGCGCTGCAGAGGTCAAAGGATGCCTTGGCGAGTGTGCACCGGAGCATCTTCCCCAATCAACCGTCGCCGGTCGCTGTTGACGCGCTTGCGGCTCCGTTTGAAGGCGACGCGACCACCCTGGCGGACTACACGCGTGCTCAGACGGTACGCGGCTCAGAGCTCACTTTCCAGCTCCTACTTGGTCACCAAGTCGCAGGTGACTTTGAGAAGGTTGTCAGCGACTTTCCTCGGAGGCCTGATGGCAAGACTGCGTCCCTTAGCAACGTGAAGGCGCGGGCGAGTCAGCTGGCTGCGAGGCTGATTGAAACCTTCCAAAAGAGAATCGCCAAAGCTGCAGAGTTGGCTGCTAGGAAGAACCGTTCTCAGTCAGAGTCTGCAATGTAGTTTCCTTTGTTTTAGGGTTCTTCTTCTTTTGAGCTTGGTCTGTAATGAACCTCATGATCTGCGAAGTCTTTTGGCCGCGAACATGCTAGTTTCGCTTGGGACCCGAAAAGCGTCGCATGGTCTGCTTGACGGGTCTGGCGTCCTTGTGGACGCGTAAGGAGTGCTCGGCGAGTTCCCTGGGTATGCCTGGCATGTCAGAAGGTTGCCAGGCGAAGATCTCCCAGTTCTCACGTAGAAACTCGACGAGCGCGCCTTCCTATGCGATAGGCAGGCTTGTCGACACCTTGAATGTCTTGCTGGCGTCCGTCGGGTGGACTTGATGGGTTCTTGTGTCGTCAGTTGTGTTGAAGGCAGAGTCCTTGGCTGGTTTCTTGCGTGGCGGGAAAATGGTTTTGTCGTTGTCGACTGCCATCATCGCAAGGTGCTCCTCCATTCCGAAGAATTCAGAGATCTGGCTGAATTCGCGGTCGCAGCTGTTGGAGCGGTCGAAGTCGCCGTGCACCGTGATGACGCCCTTGGGTCCAGGCATCTTAAGCATCAGATAGGCGTAGTGAGGTATCGCCATGAATCTGGCAAAGGTTGGGCGCCCGAGTATCGCATGGTACTGCGACTTCCAGTCGACTACCTCGAAGTCGATCGCCTCCCTCTGGAAGTTGTCGGGTGTGCCGAAGATGACGTCGAGTGTGATTGCTCCCATGGGCGTGACTGCTTGCCCTGGTACTATGCCATGGAAGGTGGTCCCTGATGGCGCCAAGTTTGTTGTTGGCCTGTTCATTATTCTGAGGGTGTCGGCGAAGATAATGTTGATACCGCTGCCTCCGTCCATGAACACCTTTTTCAAGGTGTAATCCCCGATCAAAGCTTCGACTACCAGAGCGGCGTGCCCGGGTCGTGGTATCGCAGGTGGATGATCTGCTTTGGAGAACGTGATCGGTGTCTCTGACCCTCTCAGGTATTCGGGTACTGCAGGTGGACAGGTGACAGCCTGGTAGACTTGGCGAGTGATGATCTTCTTTGTCCTGTTTGAAGGGCGCCCCTTCTGTATCATGTTGAGCTGTCCGTGTGCCGCTGGATATGCGTCAGGGGCTTCTTGCTGCGGCTGCTGCTGCGGATAAAAAGCTGCCGCTGCCTGTGCTGGGTTAGCGACTGCAGGTGCGGGTGCGGGTGCTGCTTGGAGAGCCAGCTGTGTGACTGGTTGCGCTACGGGTGCTGCCTGAAGAGCCGGCTGAGTGGCCTGCGGAGCGACTATCTTCTACATTGCTTGGTATATCCTGCGCGCCTTTTTGCAGTCCTTCAACAGGTGGCAGGATCCCCACTTGCCCGTTTCCGGGTTCCTGAACATATGGTGCTTGCAGGGTTGCTCCAACTCTTCCTTCGGAGTCAGGGTTCGCCTCTGCCACTCTCGCTTGCGGCTCCCATCACCACGGTAGGTGCTGCCACCGCTTCGATTGAATTGTCCTTGGCTGTATTGGCGACTCTGGTCTTCGTCGCTTCGACTGTACTGCCTTTGACTGTACTGGCGATTGCTGTCGTGTGCTTCATTCTCGCGGGGGGTTTCGAATCCCGCCGCTACTAACTCTATTGAGTCATTGCCGTGGTAACGCAGCTTCTTCTTCTGGCGTCCTTCCCGCCAGTTACTTGGTCCGGCCTCGTCTCGTGGAGTATCACGGACCGAGTCTTCTCCGTCTGCCCACTGGTTAGCTATCTTCATGAGGTCAATCATGTTTCTCGGCCGGAGCCTACCAAATTCCTCGCGGAGGTCGCGGCGGTAGACGCCGTGCATGAAGGCATCCATCACCCGGTCTTCCGAGGTGGCTTCCATGGTGTTGCGGAGCAGGGTCCATCACTGGACCGGAGCGGCTCGTCCCGTCCTTGTTTGCATGCTTGGAGCTCGACGAAAGTTGTCGGTCTTGAGTATGTCCCCAGGAAGCTCTTGACGAAGGCATCTGCGAACTCGTCCCATGTGCTGAAGGCGTCCTTGGGTTGAGTGTTGAGCCACCCACGTGCAGATCCTGTGAGCATCAGCTGGATGTACTGCATGGCTGTAGTCGAAGTACCGCTGTAACAGCCCAGATTTGGTACCCTAAAATATGGGCCAAATTTTCACTTTTTGTTTGCATTGCATCATGGCATACATATTTAAATTGTTAAATTAAATAATGCAAACATTGAAAATCATTAAGAGGGAGCAAGCACTCCCAAAATTCCCAAACCAAATGCATTTGCTCAACTTGTCAAAACAAAATATTCTTGAACTTACATATTTGTCCAGGAAGTTCCAAGAGTGCATTTCATAATGATTTGGGCAAAGTCAAAATTCACCAAACAATTAAATAAATTGGGACTTCAAAATTGAGTTAAACCAATTCCTATTTTTGAACCCAAGTCAAACCTTTCCAAAAATTCAAACTAAAATCATGGGGAGCTTCATAACTATATTGAGTGCCTTCATGATTAATTTCATTATTTTTGGAAATGTTTAAGTGCGCCTAATAAATGCATTGTTGCAAATTATAAAAATGATCATAATGCAACACTATGAACAAACCTGGATCTAAACTTTTAATTTGGCCACACCAATTTTTGTGGAGCTCCTACAAGTTATGGGGAGGCTACAGGAATTTTTGCAGAATTTATAAAAATGGGTTAGAGCCTCAATTAATTTAACTAAACTGCTGTTGGACCTTTTGTAAATACAGAAAATGTTGCCAGGGGGGTTTTCGCAAGAATTCCTTCTTCTCCCTGTAGCCTCTGTAGCGACCAAGCCTCACCGCGCGCGTCGTCGCCACCGCACCACCACTGTCGCCATGCCGTGCTGCCTGCTCCCTGCAGCCGATAAGGAGGCCCCCCCGGACGTGCTGCTCTCTCCTCTCTCTCCCCCTGCTCTCAGCTCCACCCCGAAACCCTAACCCTAAATCGATGCCCGACGCCCGCGACCGCCGCTCGCCATCGCCGCACCGTGCCGTTGACTCCGGCCGCCCGGAGCCAAGACGACGCTGCCACCAGCTCCGCACCGACGCCTTCTCCCTCCCCGCGCAAGGAATCGGGCCGGGGTGCCCGAAGTCGCCGTCGCCGTCCAGCTCTTCCCCGCGCCGGCCGCCGCCGTTCGAGCACCGTTTCGTCGCCGTCCGGCCACCCCATGCCTCTCCGTCGGGCTCTTCGTGCTCCTGGTGAGCGCGTCGTCCTCGTGGCCTTCTTCTCCCTCCTCCTCCCTCACTCTCTGCCGCTCCCGCCGTGCTCCGCCAACCGCCGCCGCTCCGATGGTCGCCGCCGGCCACTCCGGCGACCATATGGTCCGAGCCTCCACTCCCCGTGCTCCTCTACTTCTCCTCTAGCTAGTACAGCCAGTGCCCGCGTCCAATTTCGCTCCGAATCAACGAATTCGTGATCGACAGCGCCACAGCTCCCTGATGATGTCATGCCTACGTCAGCTGTTCATGTTTTGGAATTTCCAGAAAATAAACAGAAAATTGGACTTTGAAATATCTGTTAAATGGTAGCTCAGAAAAATGCAAATGACAGACCAAATTGTTCACATTTTCATTACCTATTCAAATATGTCACTCACACATGCAAATGAACTTTTGAATTTAAATTTATTTGTGAAATACAAAATCATCGGTTAATTATTCAAATTTTGGAAATTGCATATCTTTTGAACTATGAATCCAAAAAATGCAAATAATATGTCAAAATGCTCAGCAAGAAAATGTCTATCTGTTAGTGCCATTGGTTAAACTATTTGGTCAAATTAAATTGCCCATATTTAAAAAAAACAGAAATGGCAGAATTAATTCCAATGTTGGAAATTGCATAACTTTAGTTTTACTTGTCCAAAAATTGTGTTCAATAGCTCAAAATGATCAGTGGACAATGGACTACCACTCTATACCATTTGAGAGAGTTGGAGAATTAAATTTTAGTGCTGTTTACCAAAAATTACTAAAATGGCAGATTTAAATCAAATATTGGAAATGTCATAACTTGTTAAATATTAACTCAAAAATTCCAAATGATATACCAAAATGACCAGCAAAGCAAATGCTATCTACCTATGTTAATATCACAGCATGCAAACAAATTTTCCTTTGATGTTAATTTCGAAATGGTTAAAATGATTTAAATCGCATAACCGTTTAAATCACCATTTATTCATCGTTAATCGGAAAATTGCAAACGAAGTACCAAAACGATCAGTAGGTTAATACCTATCTAATAATGTCATTTTCATGCATTTAGGACCCATATTTCAGTACTGGACGTTTTGATAAATAACGCAAATCACTAAGTTAAAGATGGAGTTTTGACCCGTTAATTGCAATATTTATTTTAGGGGTTCCATTTAACTTGTGGGAGATGCCCAATATGATTTCAATGCATAATTTGATCATATCATCATGATTGTGCATTGCACCATGTATTCATGTTATTTATTTCGTTTCCTGTTATTGTTGTGTTTCGTTAGATTCCGGAGTCGAGGTTCCACCACAATACCTCGACGAACAACGCGCCCAGTACTATCAGCAAGGCAAGAGCTAACCTAACCTTCTTGGCATCTAGCATCCTATTATTTTACAAAATTATTTTATCCACCAGAATATTGCATGCGATTCAAATGTCTCTTTTGATCAAGATGTAGAGTATCCTATGAATGCATGTTTATCCCCTGAACCATCACATGCTTCCCCTCCTATAAACCCTAGGTTTGATGTGTTGGCCGGAGACAAAGATATATTTGTTGTATATATGCTTAGCTATGCTAGTCAAATAATATATGTTGTCCGGTGATTTAAATCCCTTATTATGAATGGTGGAGGAATGGTCGGATATGATGGTTACTTGTGGTGGATAATTAATTTGCTAAAAGGCTTGGATGAGTTGCCATCGGGGATGGTGTTTTGCCTCATTCCTGCCGCCTAGGCTGAGAGTGCTTTTAGCTAGAACCAAGAAATGAGCGTGCTGCCATTGGTGGGTGTATGGGCGCCTCACTAACTGAATAACTTGTGCGGGCGTATCCAAGGGTCCTCTAGTTTGCTATTTCCATTTGCCGTGTGTGTGAGCGGAAAAAGAAATGATGAGGATGGTGGTGTTAGGACGTGGCGATGGGGCAGGGGCTGAGGCTGGGTAAACTTGCCCTGTGGCCACAGATGACTCTTGGATAGTCTCACGCGAGGTAAAGGTTTAACCGCGCCTGCTTGCCGGCCTTCCCCGGAAGAGGGCCAACTAGGTGAGTCGGACGGTACCAATGGGTAAATTAGTACACCCCTGCAGGGTTTAATCTTTTCGAAAAGCCGTGTCCACGGTTATGGACGAACTCTTGGGAAAGGCGGATTAGCTCATAGATAACATTAACCTAATTGATATGGCAGCTAGAGGTTGCATTTCAAACTGTGATAAAAGGTTCATTTCCTCGAGGGTGATTCGAGGGAGTGCCTTGGTGGAGACGAGTGATGTTTTGGCTACAAGTAGGTTCGATGAGAACCGAAGATGAAAAGTTTACTCTCTTATCCCCTTTATGAAAATTATTCTGAATAGACGATGCCGTGGGTCTTGTTATATCTTTTACAAAGGAAATCTAGCTTTATGCAAAATAGCTACATCATACAGCTTTAGAGCCTCCGTCAGCATCGGGCCTATATCGCCCTACTAATTCTTGCGAGTACGTCGTACTCAGCCTTGCTTTGTTGATTATTATTTGTTTCAGAGGAGGATGTCACCGAACTGGAAGGTGGGTTCTTTATTTGACATCGACGAGTAGTCTGGGGTTCACAGGTGGCAGCTTGGGACGTCATGGAACAGGCTGGCACGGGATGTTTATCTGTAGGCCTCTTAGGCCATAATTTGGATCTTGTTGTTTAGACAACTTTAATTTGCTTCCGCGTGTTGTAATGATGGGCCAGTGACCTCTGATGTGTCATTTGCTATCTTTCTCAATTATATGAGTTGAACTATGATATCTTTGTGTCGTAGAGTCTGTGATGTGCCAGTTCGTTCCACAAGTCTCAGTCTCTTTACTATACATGGAAGCGATGTCTGAGCTTATGGCATGATTGAGGTGTTGTGTGCCGATGATCCATTCCGAGCACACCTGCCAAGGAGTATTGGCCTGGGATTGGTAAACCCAGTAACCCTCAATTGTGTAGCATGACCGGTTACACAACGTTCCATTGTATAGTCCTGGGGTCGGGGCGCTACAAATTGGTATCAGAGCAGGACTGCCTGTAGGAAACCCGTTCTACTGGTCGATGTTGAGTCTAGTGTAGTAAAAGTTATTTATGAACTGAAAATGAGTTGTGAAAACCCTCTTAGGATTCTTTTTACTCCTTACCCAACTCGCTCTAACTCTGAGTCACCTTACCTCTATTTGTTTTAAAGTTGGGTCAAAGTTTAGGTTCACGGGGTTGGTTCCTACCTTTAGTCTACTGGTTAGGTTGTTTCCGTTTCTAGAAACCGAAGTAAACTCCGTTGTTCGCACCCAATGAAGAAGAAGGCGCAAAACATCCGAAGCTTTGAAAACATTTCGCACCTAATCGGGTGTTCCTCTCTTTGGGTAATGGCCCATGGTCTTGAACCGAAGGTCCCGGATTGTATTGGAATTCTGGTGTATTGATTCATGAGGATTGACACCCATGTGAGCATTATGCTATTCGTGAGTCCCAGTACATGAAGCTGATCTTTAACCCAAGATCCTTCCCGTTGAATCTGGTGATAATGGTTGAACCCTACGTCAGGTTGACCATGTTTGAAGTTAATCTTCAAGTTGGTGGTTGCAGCCGTAATTGTATTGCGGCAACAATGCTCTTCTCTGTCACTAGCCGTATCTAGACTTTCTGTCATGAAACCATCTGGATCACGACAAGATTGCTCTTCGCGAGTTTCTATCAATGTTTGTGATTTCCCTCCAAATAACACCTGTTAGTGAAACCCTTTCGGCACTAGTTGTCGGAAGAGTGCTAACAAGGGCTTCTGCATTATCTTGATATTGTTGTTAGCCCTTTCCTTACTCTTAATCTGTTGTCCGACCTTTATCTGCCAGTTGACAGTCAAGTGTTATCATGCATTGGTGTGTTCCAAAGCATGTTACCCTTGTGGTCCGTCAATACATTCCGCATCAGGTTGTTAGGAGAAACAAACTCCGGTACCTTGTCCATTTCTCGGACCAGGTCAAAGTATTGTAATCCGCAGAATAAGAGGCTTGTCTAGCTTTTGTTCTGTTCCACCTTGGAGTGTCACACTCTTTTATATCAAGAGGTCGTGCCTAGTCTCATGACGTACTTGATGAAGTGATACTCTTACCCTTCCTTATCCATCTACCTCCGAGCTACTCGGGCTCGAGATTGTTGAGGATGCATAATGATGTGGTAATCGGATATTCTTAGCAAATGATAGTGCTTTGACGTCCAAGGACTTTGATGGCACTCTTAGCATGATTGGTAATCTGATCATCAAGCCGAGTTTGACTGTGCTACCAAGTCCATTTTGTTCAGGTGCCCACCTTCGGTCAACGAGTTAGATTCGAGTCGAGACTCCAAGATCACAACGTTCGCTTGGAAAAGCAAAGTTTCCTCTCGCAATCTAGCTAGTGCTCTGGAGCTTGACGCTGTAGTCAATTCTTGAGAATCTTACCCTTGTTAACTGTTGTAACTCCTCCCTCGGACATGTCAAGTCTGAAATATCCGCACGCCTAACCAAATCTGAATCTCAAGCAGAAATGAAGGTTGGTGTTTCTTAAGAGTATGACATAGGCCTTGTGTAAATCCGGCAAGTTTGAGGTTGTGGTTGCCCTACTTAACTGGAAGGTCTATTGTGATATCCTCTTGCCTTTCATAAAATCAAACCACTCTCCATGAGGATATTGTGCTACTTAATCTAGAAGTTGCCCTTATGGTTCCCTTGTGATCTTAAAGGTCCGACCTCTACTTGATGACCTATTGAAGGCTTTTCCGAAGCCTGATAGTGGTATCTAGAACATCGAGGAGAACATTAACGTGGTGTTTCTAAAAATGTCTCTCGGTCGTTTCTCCTATCCTCTGCTCGACCTTTGTTTGGTCAAGTTGTTCCTAGTTTTCCCCAATGGCTTATGGTCTTGTGCAAAGTTCATATTTCCAACCCTTGGAGAAAATTTGTCTCTCACCTTGAACTATCTTCTGACTTTCTCGTCGGCACATCATGCTGGTTACCTTTTCCCTGCAACAAGGAAGATCATCGTGGGATCGAGAAGATCGTTGAAGTTAAGGGTTGTCGTGTTTCCCTCATCCCTCTTCCTAC
Organism: Puccinellia tenuiflora; assembly: GCA_012064385.1. Lineage (NCBI taxonomy): Eukaryota > Viridiplantae > Streptophyta > Magnoliopsida > Poales > Poaceae > Puccinellia > Puccinellia tenuiflora. The sequence continues at coordinate 257,969 of QRDG01000344.1, forward strand.
TCTAGGAATCTCGGGGCGAGATTCTTGTAAGGGGGGTAGATTTGTAACAGCCCAGATTTGGTACCCTAAAATATGGGCCAAATTTTCACTTTTTGTTTTGCATTGCATCATGGCATACATATTTAAATTGTTAAATTAAATAATGCAAACATTGAAAATCATTAAGAGGGAGCAAGCACTCCCAAAATTCCCAAACCAAATGCATTTGCTCAACTTGTCAAAACAAAATATTCTTGAACTTACATATTTGTCCAGGAAGTTCCAAGAATGCATTTCATAATGATTTGGGCAAAGTCAAAATTCACCAAACAATTAAATAAATTGGGACTTCAAAATTGAGTTAAACCAATTCCTATTTTTGAACCCAAGTCAAACCTTTCCAAAAATTCAAACTAAAATCATGGGGAGCTTCATAACTATATTGAGTGCCTCCATGATTAATTTCATTATTTTTGGAAATGTTTAAGTGCGCCTAATAAATGCATTGTTGCAAATTATAAAAATGATCATAATGCAACACTATGAACAAACCTGGATCTAAACTTTTAATTTGGCCACACCAATTTTTGTGGAGCTCCTACAAGTTATGGGGAGGCTACAGGAATTTTTGCAGAATTTATAAAATGGGTTAGAGCCTCAATTAATTTAACTAAACTGCTGTTGGACCTTTTTGTAAATACAGAAAATGTTGCCAGGGGGTTTTCACAAGAATTCCTTCTTCTCCCTGTAGCCTCTGTAGCGACCGAGCCTCACCGCGCGCGTCGTCGCCACCGCACCACCACTGTCGCCATGCCGTGCTGCCTGCTCCCTGCAGCCGATAAGGAGGCCCCCCCGGACGTGCTGCTCTCTCCTCTCTCTCCCCCTGCTCTCAGCTCCACCCCGAAGCCCTAACCCTAAATCGATGCCCGACGCCCGCGACCGCCGCTCGCCATCGCCGCACCGTGCCGTTGACTCCGGCCGCCCGGAGCCAAGACGACGCAGCCACCAGCTCCGCACCGACGCCTTCTCCCTCCCCGCGCAAGGAATCGGGCCGGGGTGCCCGAAGTCGCCGTCGCCATCCAGCTCTTCCCCGCGCCGGCCGCCGCCGTTCGAGCACCGTTTCGTCGCCGTCCGGCCACCCCATGCCTCTCCGTCGGGCTCTTCGTGCTCCTGGTGAGCGCGTCGTCCTCGTGGCCTTCTTCTCCCTCCTCCTCCCTCACTCTCTGCCGCTCCCGCCGTGCTCCGCCAACCGCCGCCGCTCCGATGGTCGCCGCCGGCCACTCCGGCGACCATATGGTCCGAGCCTCCACTCCCCGTGCTCCTCTACTTCTCCTCTAGCTAGTACAGCCAGTGCCCGCGTCCAATTTCGCTCCGAATCAACGAATTCGTGATCGACAGCGCCACAGCTCCCTGATGATGTCATGCCTACGTCAGCTGTTCATGTTTTGGAATTTCCAGAAAATAAACAGAAAATTGGACTTTGAAATATCTGTTAAATGGTAGCTCAGAAAAATGCAAATGACAGACCAAATTGTTCACATTTTCATTACCTATTCAAATATGTCACTCAAACATGCAAATGAACTTTTGAATTTAAATTTATTTGTGAAATACAAAATCATCGGTTAATTATTCAAATTTTGGAAATTGCATATCTTTTGAACTATGAATCCAAAAAATGCAAATAATATGTCAAAATGCTCAGCAAGAAAATGTCTATCTGTTAGTGCCATTGGTTAAACTATTTGGTCAAATTAAATTGCCCATATTAAAAAAAAACAGAAATGGCAGAATTAATTCCAATGTTGGAAATTGCATAACTTTAGTTTTAGTTGTCCAAAAATTGTGTTCAATAGCTCAAAATGATCAGTGGACAATGGACTACCACTCTATACCATTTGAGAGAGTTGGAGAATTAAATTTTAGTGCTGTTTACCAAAAATTACTAAAATGGCAGATTTAAATCAAATATTGGAAATGTCATAACTTGTTAAATATTAACTCAAAAATTCCAAATGATATACCAAAATGACCAGCAAAGCAAATGCTATCTACCTATGTTAATATCACAGCATGCAAACAAATTTTCCTTTGATGTTAATTTCGAAATGGTTAAAATGATTTAAATCGCATAACCGTTTAAATCACCATTTATTCATCGTTAATCGGAAAATTGCAAACGAAGTACCAAAACGATCAGTAGGTTAATACCTATCTAATAATGTCATTTTCATGCATTTAGGACCCATATTTCAGTACTGGACGTTTTGATAAATAACGCAAATCACTAAGTTAAAGATGGAGTTTTGACCCGTTAATTGCAATATTTATTTTAGGGGTTCCATTTAACTTGTGGGAGATGCCCAATATGATTTCAATGCATAATTTGATCATATCATCATGATTGTGCATTGCACCATGTATTCATGTTATTTATTTCGTTTCCTGTTATTGTTGTGTTTCGTTAGATTCCGGAGTCGAGGTTCCACCACAATACCTCGACGAACAACGCGCCCAGTACTATCAGCAAGGCAAGAGCTAACCTAACCTTCTTGGCATCTAGCATCCTATTGTTTTACAAATTTATTTTATCCACCAGAATATTGCATGCGATTCAAATGTCTCTTTTGATCAAGATGTAGAGTATCCTATGAATGCATGTTTATCCCCTGAACCATCACATGCTTCCCCTCCTATAAACCCTAGGTTTGATGTGTTGGCCGGAGACAAAGATATATTTGTTGTTATATATGCTTAGCTATGCTAGTCAAATAATATATGTTGTCCGGTGATTTAAATCCCTTATTATGAATGGTGGAGGAATGGTCGGATATGATGGTTACTTGTGGTGGATAATTAATTTGCTAAAAGGCTTGGATGAGTTGCCATCGGGGATGGTGTTTTGCCTCATTCCTGCCGCCTAGGCTGAGAGTGCTTTTAGCTAGAACCAAGAAACGAGCGTGCTGCCATTGGTGGGTGTATGGGCGCCTCACTAACTGAATAACTTGTGCGGGCGTATCCAAGGGTCCTCTAGTTTGCTATTTCCATTTGCCGTGTGTGTGAGCGGAAAAAGAAATGATGAGGATGGTGGTGTTAGGACGTGGCGATGGGGCAGGGGCTGAGGCTGGGTAAACTTGCCCTGTGGCCACAGATGACTCTTGGATAGTCTCACGCGAGGTAAAGGTTTAACCGCGCCTGCTTGACGGCCTTCCCCGGAAGAGGGCCAACTAGGTGAGTCGGACGGTACCAATGGGTAAATTAGTACACCCCTGCAGGGTTTAATCTTTTCGAAAAGCCGTGTCCACGGTTATGGACGAACTCTTGGGAAAGGCGGATTAGCTCATAGATAACATTAACCTAATTGATATGGCAGCTAGAGGTTGCATTTCAAACTGTGATAAAAGGTTCATTTCCTCGAGGGTGATTCGAGAGAGTGCCTTGGTGGAGACGAGTGATGTTTTGGCTACAAGTAGGTTCGATGAGAACCGAAGATGAAAAGTTTACTCTCTTATCCCCTTTATGAAAATTATTCTGAATAGACGATGCCGTGGGTCTTGTTATATCTTTTACAAAGGAAATCTAGCTTTATGCAAATAGCTACATCATACAGCTTTAGAGCCTCCGTCAGCATCGGACCTATATCGCCCTACTAATTCTTGCGAGTACGTCGTACTCAGCCTTGCTTTGTTGATTATTATTTGTTTCAGAGGAGGATGTCACCGAACTGGAAGGTGGGTTCTTTATTTGACATCGACGAGTAGTCTGGGGTTCACAGGTGGCAGCTTGGGACGTCATGGAACAGGCTGGCACGGGATAATTATCTGTAGGCCTCTTAGGCCATAATTTGGATCTTGTTGTTTAGACAACTTTAATTTGCTTCCGCGTGTTGTAATGATGGGTCAGTGACCTCTGATGTGTCATTTGCTATCTTTCTCAATTATATGAGTTGAACTATGATATCTTTGTGTCGTAGAGTCTGTGATGTGCCAGTTCGTTCCACAAGTCTCGGTCTCTTTACTATACATGGAAGCGATGTCTGAGCTTATGGCATGATTGAGGTGTTGTGTGCCGATGATCCATTCCGAGCACACCTGCCAAGGAGTATTGGCCTGGGATTGGTAAACCCAGTAACCCTCAATTGTGTAGCATGACCGGTTACACAACGTTCCATTGTATAGTCCTGGGGTCGGGGCGCTACAACCGCCCTGGCAACTGCAGGCTATGAGGTAGTCCTCCAGCCAGTCTCTCGGGTCCTGCTTTCCGTCGTACTTGACCGCTTCTGCCGTGAGCTTGAAGCCCTTGGGCATTCTTGTGTCGCGGATGTTGAAGCTGAAGCATGGGGCACCGCGTGGCTCGAATTCGCTATCGTCGCGGTCGTCAGCATTGGGTGTGCTGACAATCCGCTGGGTGCGGTTGCGGTCTACCGTCCTCTGCGTGATGACGTTGCGGAGGTCTTCGCCTGGCTGCGGCTGTCGCGGCTGTCTTGGAGCTGGGCCTGCGAGCGCTGCAGGTTCGCGGTCGCGGCGACCCCGATTCTCTTGCGCCCTTTCTGCTGGTGCCTTGTTCGCCAGAGCCTCTTCAACTGCCTTGATGGACATGATTTGTTGCTTGTGGAGGAGAGCGCAGGCGTCACCCTCAGGCGGCTGCGTCAGTCGCAGGTATGTTTCAACTGCCATGAGGGCAGCTCCGGGTGTCTTGGGGACGGGTATCCCGTCCGAATCTTCAGTCATGTATGACGACTCGAGGTTGCGGGTAATTCCGGCGCGTTCGGCCTCTGTCATCCGGGGCACGCGGGGCCTGTGGCGCCTTGCTCCTTGTGAGACCTCTGTCGAGGCAGCAGTGAATGAATACGCGGCCCTCCTGGCACTCGCCGCGTCGGCTTCCTCCTTGCGTCGGAGCAGCTCGGCCTTCTCTGCGCGGAGTCGTTCGCCTTCTTTCCGCAGCAGATACTGGACCGCCAAAAGGTCCTCTCGGGGTGCATCTGGTGGGGGGTATGTGCCCTCCTCGACGTGCTTCAGGGCTCTGATTGCCATGTCGCGGGTGATGGTGAGCCGTGTCTGATCCGGCATGACCACCTCCAGTGGATATGCGGGTTCGTCGCTGTTGGCCCGCGCCGGGCCGGTCATGTAGACTTGTGCGGGGTAAACCCGGGAAGTGGGGCTGATGCTTCCATTGCTGCTTCCTTCATCCGAGCCGTGCTCGGAGTCGAAAATGGCTCCAACGTGGTGGGTACCACAGTTGCTGTTGAGGTTCTTTCCGTGGAATTTCGCGGCCTTCACCGTGGATGCGAGGAATGGAGTCGGTGTCGTCGACGCGGGTGCGGTTGGCTTGCAGATGACCTCGCGATGCGAAGGCATGGCCGACGTAGTCGGAGTCGATGTAGATCTTGGCCTTGCCCACGATGTGACCAAGGTAGTCGGAGTAGACTTGATCCGCGCAGGGGTCACCGCCGATGCGATCTCCTTGGCAGCCGGAGGTGCGGGTGTCGTGGTCGCGTTGGGCGCGATTTTTGCCATGGGGGCCGTTGGTGCAGTCGAGGCGGGCGCGATCTTCGCGGCAGTCGAAGACGCGATCGCCATAGTCGCGGTAGATGCAATCACGGTAGGTGATGACGCGGTCGTTGTAGTCGTAGCAGATGCGATCACGGCAGGTGATGACACGGTCGGTGCATTCGCAGCAGATGCGATCTCCACGGCAGGTGAAGGCGTGGTCGACGTAGTCGATGCAGACGCGGGTGTCGTCTCCGCGCGTAGCGTGGCCACCGTAGATCGGAGTGTTCCGTAGCTGTTTATGAGGTAACGCATGGTACCAAACGTGATCCACGTACCTTCACTTAGTTCAGCGTACGCCGAGCGATGAGCCGGCGGGTGGCTGACGTACTCGAGGGAGCTGGACCGGATTGGCTCCCTGGTGCAGGCGTCGGTCTTCAAGGTTGATGGAGCCGGAGCGACCATGGTTCCAACGCTCGTTCTTTCCCACAGACGGCGCCAATTGACGAGGTTAGGGCTCGGCAAATCCCTGGGTTGAGCACCCCGGGTTGATTGAGGGGGAGAGAGATGAACGTTGGTGATCACGACGGCTAACAGGGGGCGATTTACCCAGGTTCAGGCTCCCGGAGGATAACACCCTACTCCTGCTTGTCTGGAATTATGATCAAGGTGGCTACAATGGCGAGATGGCAATCTCGCTAAGGTTTGCGATGGCGGCTATGAGTATGAGCGTATGTGTTGGCGTTACCCTAGACGAGGGACCCTCCCAGCCTTTATATGATAGGCTGGGTCTCGGGTGAATGGTGCTGATGGCACGTACAGGATGATCAAGCTGATGACCTAACGTCGACTACCTTGGGCCGCACATCATCCTTCTTGGGCCTTCCTTGGGCCTTCCTTGGCGTGACCCAGGTACCACCACCGTGGGGTACTCGAAAGGTAACCCCACAACACCAGTATTTTTGGTTTACCCGAAATTTTGGTTCACTATTATTTTCGGTTCACCCGAATTTTTGGTTCACTATTATTTTTGGTTCACACAAATTTTTGGTTCACTGTTATTTTCGGTTTATCCGAAATTTTGGTTCACTATTATTTTCGATTCATTATTATTTTCGGTTCACCCGAATTTTTTGTCCACTATTATTTTTGATGTACACAAATTTTTGGTTCACTGTTATTTTCGGTTTATCCGAAATTTTGGTTCACTATTATTTTCGGTTCATTGTTACTTTTGGTTCATCCGAATTTTTAGTTCACTATAATTTTCGGTTAAACCGAATTTTTGGTGCACTATTATTTTCGGTTCACCCGAATTTTTGGTTCACTATTATTCCGGTTTATCCGAATATTTGTTTCTTTTTGGTTCATTATTACTTGTGGTTCGCCGGTATTTTTCGTTCACCCGAATTTTTGGTTCACTATTATGTTCGGTTCACCCAAATTTTTGGTTCATTATTATTTTTCGTTCACCCGAATTTTTGTTTCACTATTATTTCCGGTTTATCCGAATATTTGTTTCTTTTGGTTCATTATTACTTTCGGTTCGCCGGTATTTTTGGTTCACCCGAATTTTCGGTTCACTATTATTTTCGGTTCACCCGAATTTTTGGTTCACTATTATTTTCGGTTCACCCGAATTTTTGGTTCACTATTATTTCCGGTTTATCCGAATATTTGTTTCTTTTTGGTTCATTATTACTTTCGGTTCGCCGGTATTTTTGGTTCACCCGAATTTTTGGTTCACTATTATTTTCGGTTCACCCGAATTTTTGGTTCATCGGCATTTTTGGTTCACTATTATTTTTGGTTCATTTACATTTTTTGGTTTATCGGCATTTTTGGTTCACTATTATTTTGGTTCACTTACATTTTTGGTTCATCGGCATTTTTGGTTCACTATTATATTCGATTTAACCGAATTTTTGGTTCACTATTATTTTCGGTTCACCAATTTTTTTGGTTCACTTTTATTTTCGGTTCACCGGTATTTTTGGTTCACTATTATTTTCGATTCATTCAAAAATTTCATTTTTCCATTTCTTATTTTATTTTCCTAATATATTAAGATTTAAAAATATTCAAATTTATAATTTTTCATTATTTTGAAATGTTCGGACTTGAAAATGTTCAATTATTCAGATTTAAAAATGGATCAAACTTTTTTAAAATTGTTCATTTTTAAAAAATAGCTACATAAAAATAATAGAAAAAATAAACAACGAAATATAAAGAAAACAGATAGAAAAGAAAAAACAGAAAGATCCCGCACGCTGGCTGGCTCATGTGCAGGAGTCATGAAGGGGAGCGCTAGCTGGGCCAGGCCCATGTAGCGCGGAGGGATCCCAGCGCGGGCGATTCCAGAGGAAGGAATCGCCCGAGCGCTAGCGAGGAGCTCCCGAGGGAGCGACGCGCCGCGCACCACACCGCAGCTAGTGGGCCGGCCATCGAAAGCTTCATCGGTCAGTATTTTTCTGTTTCTTTTTTTTCTTCTTTGCATTTGTTTTTCTTTTCTTTTTTCTTTCTTTTTTTGTTTATTTTTTCTTTTCTTATTTTATTTCTTTTTTTTGCCTTTTTAGTTTATATTAAATAAATGTTTATGTTGTGGAAAAATGAGAAATTTCCTTGTTTTAAATAACACATAGTGTTTTGACTGAATTTTTTCAACAAATAAAAATGCTTATATTTGTAAAATCGTTCAAATGAGATAAGTGTTTTATTGAAAAATTGTTCAAATAAAATGAAGTTTATATTTGAAAAAAATCTTTCAAATAACATAATTGTTCAATTTTTGTTTTTACTTTTTTTATTTTTGCTTATTTATGTTTTTTCTTCTTTTCTTTTTCTTCTTTTCTTTTTCTTCTTTTCTTTTTCTTATTTTCTTTATCCTTTTTCCTTTTTTCATTTTTCTTCTTTGTTTCTTTTAAAAAATGAATAAATTTTAAAAATCTGAACCATTTGCAAATATTAACCATTTTTTGGTTCACTATTAGTTTTGGTTCATTATAATTTTTGTTTCTTTTTGGTTCACTATTACTTTCGGCTCGCCAGTATTTTTGGTTTACCCGAATTTTTGGTTCACTATTATTTTCGGTTCACCCGAATTTTTGGTTCACTATTATTTTTGGTTCACACAAATTTTTGGTTCACTGTTATTTTCGGTTTATCCGAAATTTTAGTTCACTATTATTTTCGGTTCATTATTATTTTTGGTTCACTCGAACTTTTAGTTCACTATTATTTTTGGTTCACACAAATTTTTGGTTCACTGTTATTTTCGGTTTATCCGAAATTTTGGTTCACTATTATTTTCGGTTCATTATTACTTTTGGTTCATCCGAATTTTTGGTTCACTATAATTTTCGGTTAACCCGAATTTTTGGTGCACTATTATTTTCGGTTCACCCAATTTTTGGTTCACTATTATTTCCGGTTTATCCGAATATTTGTTTCTTTTTGGTTCATTATTACTTGCGGTTCGCTTGTATTTTTGGTTCACCCGAATTTTTGGTTCACTATTATTTTCGGTTCACCCAAATTTTTGGTTCACTATTATTTTTCGTTCACCCGAATTTTTGTTTCACTATTATTTCCGGTTTACCGAATATTTTTTCTTTTTCGTTCATTATTACTTTCGGTTCGCCGGTATTTTTGGTTCACCCGAATTTTCGGTTCACTACTATTTTCGGTTCACCTGAATTTTGGTTCACTATTATTTTCGGTTCACCCGAATTTTTGGTTCACAATTACTTCCGATTTATCCGAATATTTGTTTCTTTTTTGTTCATTATTACTTTCTGTTCGCCGGAATTTTTGGTTCACCCGAATTTTTGGTTCACTATTATTTTCAGTTCACCCGAATATTTGGTTCATCGGCATTTTTGGTTCACTATTATTTTTGGTTCACTATTATTTTTGGTTCATTTACAGTTTTTGGTGTATCGGCATTTTTGGTTTACTATTATTTTTGGGTCACTTTCATTTTTTGGTTCATCGGCTTTTTTGGTTCACTATTATATTCGATTTAACCGAATTTTTTGTTCACTATTATTTTCGATTCACCAATTTTTTTGGCTCACTTTTATTTTCGGTTCACCGGTATTTTTGGTTCACTATTATTTTCGATTCATTCAAAAATTTCATTTTTCCATTTCTTATTTTATTTTTCTAAAATATTAAGATTTAAAAATATTCAAATTTATAATTTTTCATTATTTTGAAATGTTCGGACTTGAAAATGTTCAAACTTTCAAGTATTCAGATTTAAAAATGGATCATACTTTTTTAAAATTGTTCATTTTTAAAAAATAGCTACATAAAAAATAATAGAAAAAATAAAACAACGAAATATAAAGAAAACAGACAGAAAAGAGAAAAAAAACAGAAAGATCCCGCACGCTGGTTGGCCCATGTGCAGGAGTCATGAAGGGGAGCGCTAGCTGGGCCAGGCCCATGTAGCGCGGAGGGATCCCAGCGCGGGCGATTCCAGAGGAAGGAATCGCCCGAGCGCTAGCGAGGAGCTCCCGAGGGAGCGACGCGCCGCGCACCACACCGCAGCTAGTGGGCCGGCCCATCGAAAGCTTCATCGGTCGGTATTTTTCTGTTTCTTTTCTTTTTTGTTTTTCTTCTTTGCATTTGTTTTTCTTTTCTTTTTTTGTTTATTTTTTCTTTTCTTTTTTTTTGCCTTTTTAGTTTATATTAAATAAATGTTTATGTTGTGGAAAAAATGAGAAATTTCCTTGTTTTAAATAACACATAGTGTTTTGACTGAATTTTTTCAACAAATAAAAATGATTATATTTGTAAAATCGTTCAAATGAGATAAGTGTTTTTATTGAAAATCGTTCAAATAAAATGAAGTTTATATTTTGAAAAAAAATCTTTCAAATAACATAATTGTTCATATTTTGAAAATTGTTCTGATAAATTAAATGTTTTACCGAAAAATTGTTCAAATAACATAATTGTTCATGTTTTGAAGATTGTTTTGAAAATTGTTCGAATAAAATAAATATATTTTATTAGTTTTTTACATATATAATATATTTTTATTAAAATGATTTTTTGTTATTTTTCCCACAAACATAAACACATTTTTTTGTTAGTATATAAACAGAAAAGAAAAATAAAAACAAAAAATAGAACCGAAAAAAAAATAAAGAGTACCTACACATTAGGGCTGGCCCATTTTTATGCGGAGGGCTACGCGGCGCGTCGCTGCTTCTGCGTACCACAGGATATAGGACCCCCCCTCCCCCCCCCCCCCCCCCCGCATCTTGAGCACAAACTCTATTTGCCGCCATAAGCGGCGGAACCAGCTCGTGCCGCCTGAAGAATTGCCTAAAGGGCCGGCCCATTGGGCGAATTTTTTTATTTTTTCTTGTCCTTTGTTTCTTTTACTTTCCTTTTTCCTTTTCTATTTTTTCTGTTTACTTTACTTTGTAGGGTATTAAAAATAAATAAATAAAGTTTGAAATTCAAAATGTTCAGATTTTGTAATGTTTGGATTCGGAAAATGTTCAGTTTTAAAAAAATGTTTGAGATTTGAAAAAAAAAATGTTTGGATTTTAAAAATGTTGAGATTTAAAACAGAGTACCATGAGGAAGAGGGGTGTGTGGCGCCTCCTGTTTCGCTTACCGTGGTGAATAGAAGCCCCGATCTTTCGCCTCTACGCGAGTTGGTCCTGCAGCTCGATCGATGTGCAACGGCTTATCCGGCTCAACACATAATGAACCTACATCTAGTTGCTCCATTACCAGTTTATGATTGTTTTAGACACGCCGTCAATCTACCGAGTATCAGCAATCATAATATGATGTTGTATGCTCACTCCCCCAAAAAACTAGTCTGTTAAGGGGACACCCTCGTCCTTCATTGTCTACCTCCTCGGACAATGTATATGAGGCTCCACGCTTAGCTGCTATGCACGTTCGCATACCACGTGCCCGCATAGTTAGGGATACCCTCATTTATGCTCTCTTTTTACAGAAATACGCCCTCAATTACATGTATGTTGCCACAACCAATGTAGGATTGAGAGCATTTCCAGTCGCACCCCCCTATAACGTCCAGTAACAGCGCCGGACAAGCGCTATTGGGAGTACCGACGCATGTTGTCGCGTATGGACGGCGCCTCTTCCCACTAGCGCCCCTAATATCCCGCTCTCAATACTTCCATTTCATGAGAAATTTAAACAAATTTAAAAATACAAATTGAGTTCAACACATAATTAGTTGATGCCATTATGAGATCCTGCCATGTCTTTAATCCACAGGTCATGATCTGGCATAGCTTCAAGTACCATACTTCACTCTCTAGTGTGTCGTTCGTACAATCCTTGCAAATCAAATAAATAATTCTTCCAGCTCCCGTGCATGTAATCGATGCTTCCAAGTATCTTAGAAAATCTCGTTGCATTTTGTGCCATGATCAGAGGTGTCACTTTTTTATTTGGTCCTCTCAAATATTTTGGTCCAAACACTGTCATCACCGCTCTATAGAATCTGTACATGGAGTAAATGGCTGTGGATTCAAACATGCGCAGACCATCTACTAGAGCTCCGTATGCAAGCATCCTCATGAGTATTTCTGAATTGATGAGAAACCATCACCCCAATGCAATCTTTCTTCAACTAGAAGTAGCTATTGTACTCCCTCACGACATGCACCATCCGCAAGAACATCTCCCCGTTCATCTGAAAGCGACGTCGAAAATCCTTTGGAGGAAATGTTGATGATTGCTACTTCTTCCATCAATAGGTGCATCGTCAACTCATCATCGCTATCCATGGCAATCGATCGAACACCTTGCGTGCAAGGTGGGCACGCGAGGTCACCGGGAGCTCTATGCCCGATGGAGTCGACGAGCACCGGTGCGAGGAGGCCCTAGGCGAGATGTAGGAGGTCCGCCATGATTTCTATGCCCGGGGAGATGAGCACCAGCAAGATGGTGGGAACCGATGATCGAATGACAGCGAGAAAGAGGGGGGGTGTGAGGGGGTAAGGGAGGGAGGGGAGGGAGATGAATCAGGGCGGAAGGGAGGAAAGAGAAAATAATGTTTTGGTTGTGTCCGTGACCGTTTGGGTCCGCCTCTCGGTGTCTGACGTAGCATGCGGTTTCATCGAGCGATACCAGACAGCTCACAATACAGGGGGGAACTTGGGTAGGATCTCACCTTAGGTGAGATCTATGAGATCAATTTTTTTCATGAACAAAACATGTTTAAAAAATTCAAAAAAAATTGACAACATGCATCTATGTTATATATGCAACGTCAAAAATTTGCAAGTTCAAATTTGACCCACAGACAAAAAAGAGAAATTTCGGTGTGAATAGTGTGAAACACTATTTACTCAAATCTGGCACTATTCACAGTATGATTTTGCATTTTTGTTTCTCAAACTGTAGATCGAATTTTGAGCTGAAATTTTTTGGAGTTGTACAAACTACCGGTAGATATGTTGTGTAACTTTTTAAGATTTTTTAACAATTCATAAATATGAGTTTTGTGTCGTGATCCTACGATCTCACCTAAAAGTGAGATCCTATACAAGTTTCCCCCTCACAATACAACGGGTGAGGACGGTTTTTCGCAACACTATTGGACTGCGGCCACGAATTGAGATACTTCATGCGCCTGCAGCAACACGTGTTGCTTTGTTACGTTCCCGTATGGCCATTTTACCGTGTTCCTCGCTGGTGCTGCGGCGGGATCGGAACTACAGCAAAAGGTGTATGCTCGCATCGCACGGCTGGATATCTCTTGAGCGGGCAGAAATGGGTAATTTTGTCTCGTTTGCGCACGTCGAAAAGATGGTCAAAACGAACATGGTCAAAAAGCCCGTAGCGGTGCACAAGAAAGCTGAAAGCCACACATTTCGTGACCGTACGTCCGTACTAAAATAAAGGTCATCCAGTTTGGGTTATACTTGTGTCTCTACTCTTGGAAGTATTATTTATGTCTTCAAACTGTAAGGTTTTCATGAAAATGTATGGAAGATTTGAAACCTTCAAATTATATAGAAATGTTTTGTTTTGTCTGGTTTAATGTGTTTGGGCCAATCTCTTAGTGTAAATACAACACCCAAACTTTCAAACAAAAAATTAATTAATTCGCACATATTTAATTAGTTTTGAAACTGAGGCAAAAATATTTGCCTCATCCATTAATTTAGACGGAGAAAGTTGTCTAATTTATTTACGGAAAATCGGACAAAAACCGTTACAATTTAAATAATTCACACATATTTAATATTGTTTTTTGTATACTTTTCAGATCAGAAACTCTAAATTGAATCTAGAGTTGCATCATTTTGGGTGGTGGTACAAATAAAGTGTCAATAGTTCTATACATTTTTTGCCGTCCCATACGAACACTGTATGTAGAACCCGAGATAGAGCGAGTGCAGCGTATTGGAGCACGGGTTTCATGACGTCCGCTTTTTGAAAAATTAAAAAAAACACATTTCTATGTTTCAAAAAAATTGTGAAATAAATCCTAGATGTAGACAACAATTCGACATATTATGAATTTTGAGCTGTATAAAAATAAAAATAAAGATTCTGGATCTGAGGCTTGAACGGTACACGGTTCTAATTTTTTCAGATTTGTTAGAATTTGTTATTTTTATGTATTTCGGATATAAACTTTTTCGGGGTGAAAATTTGCTGGACTATAAAATACGTCATTGTAAACATCCAGTATTTTTAAAGTTTTTTTTGAAACTTCAAAATGTAGATTTCAAAAAATCTCAAAAAAAGTGCTTCATGTAGCCCGAGTTCCGATGCGATTTCTCGTTCGGAACCGAACATGTTCCTCCAGGATCGTGAAAATCAACGAAATTGACCACGTGGCCAAACTTCAGCACGAAATGACCTTGTCTCGAAACTTTTTTCAAAACTAACCTTTTACAGCAACGCCCTACAAAATGGCGCGGCCCTCCACATGGTAACGCCGTAGACCGTGGCGCTGCCCTACCTGGCAGCGTGGCAAATCGGGCCCCCATTCCGTTTAGGTAGCGCCCCAGGCAGCGGCGTTGCCCTCCATATGGTAGCGCCGTGGGCAGCGGCGCTACCCTCCTGACTTAACAGACAGCGCGCCCGACCCGAGCCCATACCTGTTCGTTCCAGGAAAGGTAGAACGGACCTGACCCGAGCCATGGCGGCCGCGTTTCCCCTCTCTCCTCCTCTCAAATCCTCTAGCCAAATCGAGCAGATCTGAAGGATTTCTCCGTGGATTTTGTGCTCTAACCTTTCCTAAAGGTAATCTCCTCCGATCCCCTAAGTTTCATCCGAAAAATTTGTCACATTAGGCCTATTTTGCAATTTTAGGTGAAACCCTAGTTCATCTTACATTTGGAAATTCGTATGAAATATTGCAAATCTTTTTGTCCTCTAGCATTTGTACATGACTCGCAATCCTTAGGCTTGTGTAATGATTTTTTTGTAATTTTATTTAACCGGTTAACTTAGGTGTAGAAGACGCATGTTAAATTTTATTTAACCGGTTAACTTAGGGCTAGTACATTATTGGACTGATAGATGGATTGGTTGTTGATGTTGGTTAAGCATATTGTTTAAATTAGGAAATAAATTTGCTATCTCATATTGTGAAATAAATTTGCTTTCTCATATTGTGAAATATATGTGTAATGTAGGATGGAACTACTCGATCATAAATATGATGTTGCGCACCGTACGCGGTTGATGGCGGAGGAGAAAAAAGGTACATGTATTGATAATTGTAGTTCCAATGAGAAGATTGTATGGACATGTGATGTTCTAACTTGTAATTTTTGATAGGTGTTTTCACCTTTCCGGATGTGGGCTCACGAGGTCTGATCCAATCTGATGCGATATAACGAGGCGTACACACCGTACATTGAGAGTCTAGGACTCCTTCCATTCATCCAGCTAGTAACTCGGTCGACGCCGAACATGAACCCAGCTTCCCTCACCGCACTAATTGACCGGTGGAGGCCCGATACGCATACTTTTCACCTCTGCACCGGGGAGATGACGGTGAGTCTTCAGGATGTGTCAATGATCCTTGCACTACCCATCGACGGCGCACCCGTGTGTTTTAGCACAGATTCCACAGGTTGGCGCGAGTCGATGCTGGGTCTTATTGGTCAAGTACCTCCATTAAAGTAGACCCGAGTAAGGAAAGAACCCCCTCCAGTGGGACATATGTTTGGATCAGACAACGGTTTAGTCAGTTGCCTGCTGATGCTAATGAAGAGGTGATTCAGCAGTATGCCCGTGCATACGTGTGGTATGTCATCTCTAGGTCTCTGTTTGCTGACGGCGGTGGTCGGACCGCTCCGTGGATGTGGCTGAAGGCGTTAAGTGGTACCACTAAACTGAGCTGGGGTTCGGCAGCATTGGCATATTTGTACCGCCAGGTAAAGAAAGTTTCATATTTTCTCCACCTATTACGGTTTACAAATTATCTAACAGTGTCTCTACTTATGCAGATGGATGATGCTTGTCGTAGAACCGACAAAGATGGGTGTATGGGTGGTTACTTGATCCTACTTTCGATATGGATGTGGGAACACTTCTTGGTTGTACGACCGGCCATATTGCCTTTCAAGCCTTGGGAGGACCATGGAAACCCACTGCGTAGGCCTACATGGGTGTACATGTGGGACGTGGTTTCAGATTATAGTGGTAACACAAACATGGACTATGTGCGATACACCAATGAGTTCGACGAGCTAACCCCCGAGCAGGTAATAGTTGACATGGTACCATTCACCTTTCGAAGATGGAACCTTGTACTAAATAATTTTTGTTGTAGGTGAACTGGCTGCCGTATGGTTGCGGGGATAATTTTGGACGCACATCCTTTCAGCTGAACCCAAAGTGCAAGGAGGAAGAACACCTTTGGCTATTGCAATGCCCGATGATATGCGTGTGGGCTGTTGAGTACCATCTACCACAGCGTGTGATGACCCAATTTGGGTTATATCAAAACACACCGCCGAAACATAAGGACACGAAGTACTCTCTTCACATGTGAGATTCCTTCCCCTTTTGTCGTTGCCATGTTATTACATAAATTAGATGATACTAATATTGCATGTTCTTAAAATTGTAGAATGGAGTGAAAATATCAGAAGAAGGTGAAGAATTGGTCTTCATACCATTCACATTATGTTGATAAGTGGAATGCCCGTTTAATAGACGCCAGAGAAAACATAGTCCACATCGAAGAGCACCGGGGTTTCGACACAAATGCGTTTGACCGGTATCTTCGATGGTTTGTTACACGGACTCGTGTGTCCTTATGCCCGCCAGCTTTTGATCCTGACATATTAGAGGAGCACAACAGCAGTTCTGCCGAAGTTCTTGTTACCGTGGAGTACAACAGACTCGTAAGAGAG
The DNA here is from genome assembly GCA_012064385.1 of Puccinellia tenuiflora. NCBI lineage: Eukaryota > Viridiplantae > Streptophyta > Magnoliopsida > Poales > Poaceae > Puccinellia > Puccinellia tenuiflora. The sequence continues at coordinate 274,827 of QRDG01000344.1, forward strand.
GGCAACCAAATCTAGTTCGCTCCTTTGATCAACTTTATGGTAACAACTCTTAGCTTTTTAGCTTCTTAGCTTTACATCATGTGGTACATTGACATATTTTTTCAATAGCGCACTGAGATCGACAACCAAGCTAGTGAAGCTGACCGAGCTCTCGCGCATCCTCGGACTAAGAAGGGCAACGCAGCCGTTAGAGAGTTCATCAAGGTACGTTGGTATACCTCTTCGGTGTGCATATTTCATGTTAAGTTTCACTAACATCTTTGTTCTAAATGTCACAGCGATCCGCCACTCGTTTGCGCACGTTGGCTCTTTTGCTTGGTTGCCATGGCAACGATGATACAATTTCGTCAAGGTCACCTTCAAGGGAATTCCGTGGTGAAGCTTCAAGCTCTCAGCCAGCACATCTTGATGACGAGGAGGACGAGGTAAGTAAAATGCCAATACTGCTTTAACCTTTGTGCATACACGAGATAGTTACCCTTAGTTTTTTGTTTTCTAGGTCCCTGACGATATGACCTTGCAGGAGTACCAACTTCAGCAGCGGGACTTCAACTTCAGGTCTAGAAAGTCTTTTACACGGTACACTCCTTCTCAATGGGAAAAGAAAAATAAGGAGGTCCAGCCAGAGCATGACCTCGAGCCTGAGGCAGATGCAGAGGTTGAGGAGGAGTCAGAGCATCAGGAAGAGGCTGATTTCGATCAAGAGGAACAGCAGGCCCTTACACATAGGAGGGGTGTTAGGAGAGGTGTTGCAAAAACGAAGGCTGCACCGAGCTCGGCTTTGAGGAGGCTTCAGACTGAGGGGGCGTCATCCCCTGAGTTGGGGAGGAGGAGGAGAAAGGGTAGACATTAACTGTGGATTTGTGTTACTTGTCTTTCTATCTATGGATTTGTACTTTAAGTTGTCGTGTAGCGGGATTTGTTGAACTTTAACTTCTCATGCACTTTAAGTTGTCATGTAGCTATGGATTTGTTGAAGTTTAAGACTGAAGCAGTGTTGCTTGAATTGTGTCGTCAAATTCTGTGTTTACTTTTGAATTGTGCTGAATATATCTTTTATGAACTGTCATTTTAAATAGCAAAGTTGCAGCTCGATTTGCTGCAATTTTGCACATGGTAGCGCCCCAGGCAGCAGCGCTACCCTACATCCGGTAGCTCCGCAGGCAGCGGCGCTACCCTATGGACGGTAGCTCCCCAGGCAGCAGCGCTACCCTCTCTTCTTTAGCCATTTTCAGCATCGACTGGCTGGGAGAAAAAGCACCCCTTCTGTTACTCTGGGTTTGCAATTTTGCACATGGTAGCGCCCCAGACAGCGGCGCTACCCTATTGACGGTAGCTCCACAGGCAGCGGCGCTACACTCTCTTCCTTAGCCGTTTTTGGCGTTGACTGGCTGGGAGAATAAGCACCCCTTCTGTTACTCTCGGTTTGCAATTTTGCACATGGTAGCGCCCCAGGCTGTGGCGCTACCCTATTGACGGCAGCTCCCCTGACAGCGGCGCTGCCCTCTCTTCCTTAGCCGTTCTCGGCGTCGACTGGCTGGGAGAATAAGCACCCCTTCTGTTACTCTCGGTTTGCAATTTTGCACATGGTAGTGCCCCAGGCTGTGGCGCTACCCTGTTGACCGCAGCTCCCCAGACAGCGGCGCTGCCCTCTCTTCCTTAGCCATTTTCAGTGTCGACTGGCTGGGAGAATAAGCACCCCTTCTGTTACTCTCGGTTTGCAATTTTGCACATGGTAGCGCCCCAGGCTGTGGCGCTACCCTGTTGACGACAGCTCCCCAGACAGCGGCGCTGCCCTTTCTTCCTTAGCTGTTTTCAGCGTCGAATGGCTGGGAGAAAAAGCACCCCCTTCTGTTACTCTCGGTTTGCAATTTTGCACATGGTAGCGCCCCAGGCTGTGGCGCTACCCTGTTGACGGCAGCTCCCGAGCCGTGGCGCTACCCTTTGCAGGTTGCAAAATACTAACAGAAAATGGACTTGTTGTTTTCACAAGAAATAAGATATATCATGACAAGAACATCAAATTCATAAAGTTCAATACATTGCAAATCAAGCACCAAATCCATGGAATTCATGACAATACACGGTTCAACACACAAATCCTTGATGGACACAACAAGTTCATCACACCTAGTTCATTAGATAGTCCACGGCACCGACAACATTAATGTTGGATACTCTATTGAGTCCAACGGGGATACTTCCCCTTACGCTTCGCCGCATCCTTTTCCGCTTCCTCCTCCTCTTGTGCCCGACGAGCCCTCTCACGCTTCCTTGACCTCTCCTCCTCACGCTTCTTTGCCTCTTCATGCTCCTTTGCCTCCTTCTCCAAACGTTCCACGAGTAGCCGTTCTTTCCTCTTCTCTTCCCGCTTTTCATCACGCTCCTTCTCCGTTGCACGTTCAGCTACCTTTGCAAACTGATACTCAACCTCATGCTTGTGGTAATCACTTTGATCCATGTCTATCCACTTGTAGAAGCGGCAAAGGGGAGGTGGAGACTGAAAAATATTGGTATTAGCATGTACTAAGAAATTTAGAAATTTGTCATGTACAAAGTAGGACACATACCTTCGGACGGTCATAGGTGTTCTTTGGTTTCGCCTTGTCATGTGCATAGTTCGGACATAACCAAAATCTTCTTCCTCTTGTTTCATCCCAATCCGTCGATTGCTTACAAATCCAATCATCACCACACCAACACTTCACCGGAACCAACTCCGCCTCACCAAGATTCTTCCCCGCGTACCTCCACGTCCATGGTTTCTCCATCGGATCGGAGGACCCCATACCTATAAAATTTAGTACAAAATTTTTAGTACAATGAAATGAAATAATATTTGAGATAAAATAGATAATAATGTAATAAATTCCATTCATACCCAATTAATACCGGGCTCGACCACGAGTACCACCTCTACGACCTCTTCGTCCACCATCGCGAAAATGGTCAAACATTGAAACGCGACGCCCGCTACCACCTTATTGGCTACCATCGTGTTGGCTACCACCTTGTTGGCTACCACCATATTGGCTACCACCTTGTTGGCTACCACCGTGTTGGCTACCACCTTGTTGGCTACCACCGTGGTTGCTACCACCTTGTTGGCTACCACCATATTGTCTACCACCTTGTTGGCTACCACCGTGTTGGCTACCACCTTTTTGGCTACCACCATATTGGCTACCACCTTGTTGGCTACCACCTTCATTTCCCTTTTCCTCTTCCTTTAACTACAACCTCTAGTGTTGTGTCCATCACCATTGCATCCTCCACAACGGGCACTAGCACGGGGCTCCTGAAAATGTTGGCTGCCGCATTCTTGCAGGCCTCAAGCACCCCACGCGTCCATATCATTTCTGAAACGCTTTGTCTTCCGTCTCCCCCGTGTGTTCACCTTCAAATCAAGATCGGGCCAAAGTTGAATTCCATGATACTCCGGCCACTGAGATTGGTCAAAGTAAGGATGAAATCTACTCTCCCATGTGTGTTTCGTTGCCTCAATCGAGTATTCTGACACGCGGATGGGGCCAACTTCTTTCACCTTCACTTTTCTTATGCGTCCCACCGTCCGCAAGTGTGAGCATGGGAGATGAAGCAATTGAGGCCTCTGGCATGAACACTCTCCTTTTTTTAGCATGACTTTGCATGCCCTCCCTCCGTGTTGCACACCACCTACCATGATACCTCCCGGCTCATTGACTTGGTAAATCCACTCGTTGTTATCAAAACATTGAGCGGTTTGGGAGTCTGACTTCCTTGACTGGTGAAAGTGCATGGTTGCCCCCATGTGTGGTTTTGGTAATTAATGACAATCTCTATGCACTAATGTTTGTATTAAGCTACTTGTAGATGTGTCCATTTGCAGTGCTTGATCTCCATTTTTGGAATCAAGGCTAAGGGAAGAAGAGTATTTGTTGATCCGGGCTAAGTGCGAGTTGATCAACACTCAAGTCCAAGTGAAGATATGCCGAAGAGGTGCTTCTCCCATATTGGTGTATGGGGGAGCAACATGTGAGCCTTCACCAAGCGAAGCGCAATCAAGAATGTTGGTTCGTCTTGAGGAGATGAAGATCGTCTTCATCGACCTCAAGTGGATTAAGCGTAAGGCAAAGGTATGTTCTTGATAGGCTTTCTATTTTACCGATCTCATGATGTTAGTTGAGAGACCGGGTTATAGGATAGATAGCCGTACTATCAAGAGGGGCTCTTGACCGAGTATCTTGATCATATCATTCGTGGAGAGCTCAAACCTTTGCATCCTTCCAATCATCTTTATTTGTTCTTATTTGTCTCTTATCGTGGTGTGGTCATGGTGCCAGTCGTGCTTGTCATGACAAGGCTAAGTTCACCGAAAACGGTTTTCATATGCGTCTTCTATTGCGTTTTCGGTATTGGAGTTTTTGCCGGTTCAACCGTGTGAAGGTTTCTATTTTCCATTTCTTTGCAAAATCTCCATTGCTTGTTTGCTACATTTCCAAGGGTAGCATTTGTCGTCCTTTTTCCAACCAAATTGGTTTCACTTCATTCGGACTTCATTTGCAAAAGATATAGTATTTCCGGTGTGCAAAAGAGAGTGTTAATCTTTCCCCTTTTGTTTTTATAATATATTGTTGGACCATGATGTTTCTCTGCATAATCTTATGGTGCTCGTTGTGACGATTCTAACGAGCCCAAGATCATCAAAAACAGAGTCCGGATGCGAAAGATTTGCCCGCTTTCGTTTTGCTCTTTCTGTTGTTTTTCAGAGGGGCGGAAGTTCCGGCCTGGCGGCCGGAAATTCTGGCCCTGCGAGAAAACGGCTAAGTCATTTTTTGGATTCCTCTCTGGACGGGTCCCGAAACTTCTCCCCGGAAGTTCCCCCGGAAATTTTCGGTGGCCCGGAAGTTCCGGCCTCCAGGCCGGAAGTTCCGGCCCTGGAAGTTTTCCCGTGGAATTTTGGCTAAGTCATTTTTGGGTTTTTCTCTCGGGAGGGGTCCCAAAGGTTTTGGGCGGAGATTCTCCCTGGAGATATCCGGCCCATCGGAAGTTCCGGTGTAAGCACCGGAAGTTCCGGCCCCAGGCCGAAAGTTCCGGTACATAACACCAGAAGTTCCGGACCCTCGCTGCTCCAACGGTCAGATTTTTGGCTCCTTCTTCCCCAAGAGGAGGCTGCCCACTTTTTCCCTCTCTCCTCCATTGTTTGACCTCGAAAAAGCTTGGGTTTCTCTCAATCCCTCCAATGATTCTTGCCCAAATTTAGGGATTCAAGAGAGGAGATCTAGATCTACGTTTCCACCGAACAATCTCTCCTCTAAGTGAGGGGAACCTAGTGGATCTAGTTCTTGGAGTTCTTTTGTAGTTCTCCTCTTTGTTCTTTCTCTCTTATTCCCCCCAAAGCATTTGTTGCTTAGTTGGAATTTGAGAGTGAAGGATTTGAGCACTTGTGCTCTTGCCATTTGCATTAGTTGCATCGGTTTGTGCTCTCCACGAGAATTCGTGGAAGTTGAAGGTTGAGAAGCTTATTACTCTTGGGTGCATTGTGTTCCCAAGAGCTTGTGCCTCTTGGGTGCATTGTGTACCCTAGACGTTTGGTGGTGTCACGAAGACTTCGAGTTGTGAACCTTCGGGCAAGATTTGGGAACCCCCAATTAAGTTGTGGGTGTGTGCCCCAAGAACGTTGTAAAGTTTTCGGATTCCGCCTTGAAGGATTCCGATAGTGGAAGGTGAACCAAACCCTTGGGTGCGGTTCATCGGAGAATAGGGTGAGGCCTTTGTGGCATCTTGAGTAGGCCTCTTGTGGCGAGGTCACACCCCTCCAACGAGACGTATTCCCTTAACAAGGAGGAGCTCAGGAATACATCCCCGTCTCCACGTGCCTCGGTTATTTGTATACCCGAGCTCTTTACTTATGCACTTTACATTGTGATAGCCTTTGTGCTTGATGTCATATATATTGCTATCACCTTGTTGTTATATTGCTTAGCATAAGTTGTTGGTGCACATAGGTAAACCTAGTATATTAGGTTGTTGGCTTGTTAATTTAAACACCTAGTTTTATTCCACAATTATCAAGCCTTAAACCGGAAAAGTTTTAATCGCCTATTCACCCCCCCTCTAGGCGACATCGTTTGTTCTTTCAACTGGTATGACACCCATTTGTCAACTTTGGGTGGGTACTTGTACTTCTTTTTGTTGATGGTCTTTCCTGCAATCTGATCATCAGTCTCCTTGTTGTACTTCTGAAAATACACATTTAACTTGTCGAACGTATATTGAACTATTGCGGTCACAGGCAATGCACGGACACCCCTGATCACATTGTTGAAACATTCTGCCATGTTGCTTGTCATGTCACCGTACCTCCTAGCCCCTTCATCAAACGCACGCGCCCACTTGTGGACCTGTGATTCATGTCGGTGCAAAAACTCTCGACCCCCAGCCGATGTTGTGAGAGTGAGTAATCTGTTGTACAATCTCATGAAATGTCGCTCGGTGAAAGCGAGGCAACAATCTTTGAGATCGTCGGACAACTCCTTACTATCACATGCCCTGTAGAAGTTTGACACAAAATGCCTCATGCACCATCTATGGTGCACACAAGCATGACCTGGAATTTCAATCTCCACAGCGTTGAGTATACGCTGGTGGCGGTCCAAGATGACACAAACCTCTCTTTGAGCCTCAATGCACTTGGTTCGTACAAGATTCATGAACCACTCCCAGTTATCGTTGTTCTCCGCCGTAACCAAAGCAAAAGCCAAAGGCAGCAAACTCTCATTGGCATCATGAGCTATTGCGACTAAGAGTGTGCCTTTGAATTGATCGGTCAAAAATGTGCCGTCCACGGAGATAACCGGCCTACAATGCTTAAATGCCATTATGCATTGTCCAAAAGACCAAAATGCACAACGAAATACCCGAACGAGTGCACCGTTGATAATCCGGGTCTTGTTGGGTAATGGCTCGACCACCCAATACATGCCCGGGTTAGTAGCCGCCATCGCACCCAACAATCTGGGGAGTCAGTTATATGCTTCTTCCTAGTCACCATACAACATCTTAAATGCGGCTTGCTTAGCCTTCCATGCTTTTCCGTACTTCACCGTGTAACCGAAGAGGCCTTTCACCATATCTATTATACCATTAATGGTAAAAGTCGGGAGTGCCGATATGGTATTGGAAAGTCTATAGGAGATGAAGTCGGAGGTTAGTTGTCGGTGCTTATTCTCAACATCTTCGTCATCCACATCCCTACCATCACACATGTGTGTCGACACACAACTTTTTATCCACCAAATAGCCCCCCTTCCATGGTCTTGCACGCACAATCCATGGACACCCTTCCTCCTCACATTTAACCATGTAACACTTTTTTACATCGGAGTGTACCACCTTGAACGGTTGATAATACTTAACCGCATACTCCTTAAGCCATGTCTTCAACTCCAAAAAGCTTTCAAACTTCGGTCCTTCAACAATCCCATACTTTGTTGGATCCATATCCTTCTTCGATGTTGGACTTGTTGGAGATATGCCCAAGAGGCAATAATAATGATTGTTGTTTATCATATTTCTCCGTTCATGATATGTTTAATTCCATGCTAGAATTGTATTAACCGGAAACAAATACATGTGTGTGGAATATAAATGGTAATGAGTCCCTAGTCTTTCCTCTTGTGACTAGTTCGTTTGATTAAGTGATGGTTAGATGTTTCCTAACCATGGATTTATGAATCACTTGATAAACGAAGTTTGTATCATGGGAGATGATATAATGGACAAGACTCAAATTAAATAGATGTCAAATATAGTTTCCTTAGACCATGAGATTATGTCACTTCCGCTTATCGGAGGGGAGCTTTGTGGACATCAAACATCACTTCGTAACTGGGTGATTATAAAGGTGGCTTTCAGGTTCTCCGATGATAGGTTGTTGGGTGGCATGTTTCAAGACTGGGATTTGTTCGTCCAACAGTTGGATAGATATCTCTGGGCCCTCTCGGTAGTATAGCATCCAAACGCTTGCAAGCATATGACTAAGTGGCTAGTCATAAGGGATCCTATTCTATGAGAACGAGTAAAGAGAACTTGTCGGTAACGAGATTAATCAGATATGGAGATATCGGTGGATTGAATCTCGGACAAGTAATATATCGTGAAACAAAAGGAATCGTATATGGATTATTTGAATCCCGGACATTGTGGTTCGACTAGTAAAGTACTTTGTTGAATATGTAGGAATTAATATGGGCACCCCGGTCCCGCTATTAATATGACATATTCACGAACCCGCAGAGTCACACACTTAACGTTCGATGTAGTTAGGGTTCGAGATAAATGATGGTGAGAACGAATATTGATTCGGAGTCCCGGATGGGATCCCGGACGTCACGAGGAGTTCCGGAGTGGTCCGGAGAATAAGATTCATATAAGGAAAGTTGTTTCCGGAGGTTTAGAAAGGTTCGGAAATTTATCGGTAAAGTACCGGAAAGTTCTAGAAGGTTCTAGAGGGGTCTAGAAGTGGGGCCCATAGGAGTATGGGGCCCACAAGGCATGAAGGGGTAGTGGGCTGGCCTATTGGGCCAGCCGCACCACACCCTCAATGGCCCACTCGGGCCAAGCTTCTAGAAGGGGGGGGGGCGGCCTAAACCCTAGGGGTTGCTTGGGGGGCAAGCCTCCCCCCTTGCCGCCGGCCCTAGATGGGGTGGGGCGCAGCCCCCCCTTGGCCCCCTATATAAGGAGGGGTAGGGGATGGGGTGCGGCACCCAAGGACCACCCCATAGGTGCCCTAGCCGCACCACCCCCCAACCCTAGCCGCCGCCTCCCTCCTCCTCCTCTCTCCCGATAGCCGCTTGGCGAAGCCCTGTCGGATTTCCACCATACACACCATGCCACCGTCGTCGTGCTGCTGATCTCGCGAACCTCTCCACCACCTCTTGCGGGATCAAGAACGTGGAGTCTTCATCGAGCTGTACGTGTGGATCTCTCGGAGGCGTTGCTCATGCGGCGCTTGGATAATACATCTCCTCGCGACTAGACGAGTCTAGTTGCGGGGATCGACTAGCCAACCCCTGCCTCGACAAAACACTCACGGTTTTCTTCGAGGGTGAGATTCGATCTCCTTCTTGCTACCAACCTCTCGTAGATCGGATCTAGATGTTGGGTTTATTCCGCTATCTTTGCGTAGGAAATTTTTTGTTTTCTATGCTGCGACCCTTCAGTGGTATCAGAGCCTAGATCTATTCGTAGATGTTGGTGCGATTAGACACAAGTGTTGTGGGCGTTGATAATTTGTGTTGCTACCTTCTCGCGTGCACTTTGCATCTTTGCGGTACTGTGAGATTGAAGCGGCCCGGACCAACTTTACTCGTCCACGCACGAGAGACCGGTTCCACGACTGACATGCAACTTGTTTTGCATAAGTGGCTGGCGGGTGTCTGTTTCTCTTGCTTTAGTGAAGATGCAATTTTCAATGGAAGGCCTTTCAAAAAGATGAGTAAATCAGCAAATATTTTATCACCGTTGTGGCTTTGCGTAGATTAGAACGGTTCTATCTTTTGACCCATTAGAAGTCACGTAAAAATTGCATAAACAAAGTAGAGGCGTCTAACTTGTTTTTGCAGGGTTTGTGATATGGTATGGCCTCAAGATATGATTATGTGATGTATGCAATGATCATGTTTTGTAATTTTCACGACTTGCATGTCGATGAGTACGGCAACCGGCAGGAGCCTTATGGTTGTCTTTTATTTATTGTATGACCTGCGTGTCACTTTAAACACCATGTAATTGCTTTACTTTATTTGCTAAGAGTAGCTAATAGTAGTAGTTGCAATAGTTGGTGGAGACAACCATGGTGATGGCATTTGAGCTGGTGATGATGGAGATCATGCCGGTGCTTTGGAGATGGAGATCAAAGGCACAGGAAAAGGCTATACCATGTCACAATATTGAATTGCATGTGATGTTAATCCTTTTATGCACCTTATGGTTTATGCTTAGATACGATCTCGACGGTAGCATGATAAGGTGATCTCTCACGTTAATATCAAGAAGTGTTCTCCCCTAGTATGCACCGTTGCCAAAGTTCGTCGTTTTGAAGCACCACGTGATGATCGGGTGTGATAGATTCTACGTTCACATACAACGGGTGCAAGCCAGTTTGCACATGCAGAAATACTACGGTTTTCTTGACGAGCCTAGCATGTACAGACATGGCCTCGAAACACAAGAGCCGAAAGGCTAAACACGAGTCATATGAATGATATGATCAACATGGAGATGTTCACCTTTTGAAGCTGCGCCACTTCACGTGATGATCGGTTGTGGTATAGTGGATTTTGGATCGTGTGTCACTAAACAACCAGAGAGATGTTGAGTTTAGTGGGAGTTCGTTTTATAATTAGATTATCTTTCGAACACAATATCATGAACATAGTCTAAACACCTTGCAAATAATGTTGTAGATCAATGGCCCTTCCCAACATCACTATGAACTTTAACGCGTTCCTAGAGAAAGACAAGCTGTAAAACGATGGAAGCAATTTCTCAGATTGGTTTATGAATCTGAAAATTATCCTCAAAGCTGCCAAGAAACTGTATGTCCTAGATGCACCGCTAGGTGAGGCTCCAGCAGAGGGAGCGGCTGAAGACGTTAGGAATGTCTGGGCAGCCCGTTCTGAGGACCACGAGATAGTTAAGTGCAGTCTGTTGTATGGCTTAGGACCTAAGCTTCAAAAGCGTTTTGAGCACCATGGCGTTCATCAGATGATCGTTGATCTGAAAGCTATGTTTCAGACTCAAGCCAAGGTGGAGAGGTATGAAGCCTCTTCTAAGTTCTTTAGCTGTATGATGGAAGAGAACAGCTCCGTCAGTGAACACGTGCTCAAGATGTCTGGGTACGGTGATCATCTGGCGTAGTTGGGTGTTGTGATTCCCAATGAGTTGGGGATTGACCGTGTTCTCCAGTCACTTCCACCTAGCTACAGAAGCTTTGTGATGAACTATAACATGCAAGGGATGGAGAAAACTCTTCCTGAGCTTTTCGCGATGTTAAAGACCGCGGAAGTGGAAATCAAGAAGGAGCATCAAGTGTTGATGGTCAACAAGACCACCAGTTTCAAGAAAAAGGGCAAAAGAGACAACTTCAAGAAGGACGGCAAGCGAGCTGCCGGGCCTGCGAGGAAGTCAAGGAAGGGCCCTAAGTCTGATACTGAGTGCTTCTACTGCAAGGGAACCGGACACTGGAAGCGGAACTGCCCCAAGTATCTGGCAGACAAGAAGGTTGGCACCGTCAAACAAGGTATATATGATATACAAGTTATTGATGTGTATTTAACAAGTGATCGTAGTAGCACCTGGGTATTTGATACTGGTTCAGTTGCTAATATATGTAACTCGAAACAGGAGCTGCGGAATAGTCGACGCTTGGCAAGGGACGAGGTGACAATGCGAGTTGGAAATGGATCAAAAGTTGAAGTCATCGCTGTCGGCACACTCCCTCTGCATTTACCTTCGGGATTAGTTTTAAACCTTAATAATTGTTATTATGTGCCTACGTTAAGCATGAACATTGTATCTCGATCTTGTTTATTGCGAGACGGTTATTCATTTAAGTCTGAAAACTTTGGTATTTCGATTTATATGGATAATACCTTTTATGGTCATGCACCTGAGAGGAATGGTTTATTTCTATTGGATCTCGATGGTAGTGATACACATGTTCATAACATTGATGCCAAAAGATGCAAAGTGAATGATGATAATACCACATATTTGTGGCACTGCCGTTTGGGTCACATTGGTGTAAAGCGCATGAAGAAACTCCATTCTGATGGACTTTTGGATTCACTTGATTTTGAATCATTTGAAACTTGCGAACCATGCCTTATGGGTAAGATGACTCGAACACCCTTCTCCGGCACGATGGAGAGGGCAACAGACTTGTTGGAAATCATACATACCGATGTGTGTGGTCCGATGAGTGTTGCAGCACGCGGTGGATATCGTTACTTCTTGACCTTCACCGATGATTTGAGTAGATATGGGTATATTTACTTAATGAAACATAAGTCTGAAATGTTCGAAAAGTTCAAAGAATTTCAGAGTGAAGTTGAGAACCATCGTAACAAGAAAATAAAGTTTCTTCGATCTGATCGTGGAGGCGAATATCTGAGTTACGAGTTTGGCATGCATTTAAAGACGTGTGGAATTGTTTCACAACTAACGCCACCCGGAACACCACAGCGTAATGGTGTGTCTGAACGTCGTAATCGAACCTTATTGGATATGGTGCGATCTATGATGTCTCACACAGATCTGCCACTATCATTTTGGAGCTATGCATTAGAGACAGCTGCATTCACTTTAAATAGGGCTCCATCAAAATCCGTTGAGACGACTCCATATGAGTTATGGTTTGGCAAGAAGCCAAAGTTATCGTTTCTCAAAGTTTGGGGTTGCGATGCTTATGTGAAAAAGCTTCAACCTGATAAGCTCGAACCCAAATCGAAAAAATGCGTCTTCATTGGATACCCTAAGGAAACTATTGGGTATACCTTCTACCACAGAACCGAAGGCAAGATTTTCGTTGTCGAGAATGGTTCCTTTCTAGAGAAGGAGTTTATCTCGAAAGAAGTGAGTGGAAGGAAAATAGAGCTTGACGAGGTTATTGAACCTGTTCTTGAGATGCCGAGTAGCGCAGAACTGGAAGTTGTTCCAGAACAGCCATCGCCACCTGAAGAAGGAGAAAATGATGTTGATCATGCTGTTCCAGTCAAGGCTGCTATTGAACCTCGCAGATCAACGAGGGAACGTACCGCTCCTGATCGGTACGACCCCATCATGAATGTCATGTTGTTAGACAATGATGAACCTGCGAATTATGAGGAAGCAATGATGAGCCCAGACTCCGATAAATGGCTAGGAGCCATGAAATCCGAAATGGAATCCATGTATGAAAACCAAGTATGGACTTTGGTGGACCTACCAAACGACCGTAAGGCCGTTGAGAACAAATGGATATTCAAGAGAAAGACAGACGCTGACGGAAACGTCACCGTGTATAAAGCTCGACTTGTCGCAAAGGGTTTCCGACAAATTCAAGGAGTTGACTACGATGAGACTTTCTCACCCGTAGCGATGCTGAAATCTGTTCGGATTATGTTAGCAATTGCCGCCTTTTATGATTATGAAATTTGGCAAATGGATGTGAAAACCGCGTTCCTTAATGGTCACATTAAGGAAGAGTTGTACATGGTGCAGCCCGAAGGTTTTGTTGATCCAAAGGATGCTAACAAGGTGTGCAGACTTCAGAGATCCATCTATGGACTGAAGCAAGCATCGCGGAGTTGGAATCTCCGGTTTGATGAAGTGATCAAAGGGTTTGGATTTGTCCAAACTTATGGAGAAGTCTGTATTTACAAGAAAGTGAGTGGGAGTTCAGTTGCATTTCTAATACTATATGTGGATGACATATTATTGATTGGAAATTATGTTACACTACTTGAAAGTGTAAAGTCTTATTTGAATAAGAGTTTTTCAATGAAAGACCTTGGTGAAGCGGCGTACATTTTAGGCATAAAGATCTATAGAGATAGGTCAACGCGCCTAATAGGGCTTTCACAAAGTACATACCTTGACAAGGTTCTGAAGAAGTTCAGAATGGAAAATTCAAAGAAGGGGTTCTTACCAATGTTGCAAGGAAAGGTTCTGAGTAAGACTCAGAGTCCTGTTACGGCAGAAGATAGAGAGATAATGAATAAAGTGCCTTATGCCTCTGCGATAGGCTCTATCATGTATGCCATGCTATGTACTAGACCAGATGTGTGCCATGCTGTAAGTTTAACTAGCAGGTACCAAAGTGATCCAGGAGTGGAACACTGGTCAGCTGTCAAAAATATCCTTAAGTATCTAAATAGAACTAAGGAAATGATTCTCGTATATGGAGGTGACCAAGAGCTTGTCGTAAGGAGTTACGTCGATGCTAGTTGGGACACAGATCCGGATGATTCTAAGTCTCAGTCCGGATACGTGTTTATTCTGAATGGTGGCGCTGTGAGTTGGAGGAGTTCCAAGCAGAGCGTGGTGGTGAAATCTTCAACAGAAGCGGAGTATGTTGCGGCCTCGTCGGCAGCAAGTGAAGCAGTCTGGATGAAGGAGTTCCTCTCAGAGCTGAGCGTGGTTCCAAGTGCGTCAAGACCTCTGGCCCTGTACTGTGATAATACAGGTGCAATAGCTCTTGCCAAGGACCCGACTTCACACAAGAATACCAAGCATATTAAGCGCCGCTATCACAATTTGCGTGAGAATGTCAAGGATGGTGACATAGAGATTTGCAAGGTGCATACGGATCTGAATGTGGCAGACCCGTTGACTAAACATCTTCCACGAGCAAAACATGATCAACACCGAGAGGCCATGGGTGTTAGATTGCTACAAATGCAAACTAGATTATTGACTCTAGTGCAAGTGGGAGACTGTTGGAGATATGCCCAAGAGGCAATAATAATGATTGTTGTTTATCATATTTCTCCGTTCATGATATGTTTAATTCCATGCTAGAATTGTATTAACCGGAAACAAATACATGTGTGTGGAATATAAACGGTAATGAGTACCTAGTCTTTCCTCTTGTGACTAGTTCGTTTGATTAAGTGATGGTTAGATGTTTCCTAACCATGGATTTATGAATCACTTGATAAACGAAGTTTGTATCATGGGAGATGATATAATGGACAAGACTCAAATTAAATAGATGTCAAATATAGTTTCCTTAGACCATGAGATTATGTCACTTCCGCTTATCGGAGGGGAGCTTTGTGGACATCAAACGTCACTTCGTAACTGGGTGATTATAAAGGTGGCTTTCGGGTTCTCCGATGATAGGTTTTTGGGTGGCATGTTTCAAGACTGGGATTTGTTCGTCCAACAGTTGGATAGATATCTCTGGGCCCTCTCGGTAGTATAGCATCCAAACGCTTGCAAGCATATGACTAAGTGGCTAGTCATAAGGGATCCTATTCTATGGGAACGAGTGAAGAGAACTTGTCGGTAACGAGATTAATCAGATATGGAGATATCGGTGGATTGAATCTCGGACAAGTAATATATCGTGAAACAAAAGGAATCGTATATGGATTATTTGAATCCCGGACATTGTGGTTCGACTAGTAAAGTACTTCGTCGAATATGTAGGAATTAATATGGGCATCCCGGCCCCGCTATTAATATGACATATTTACGAACCCGCAGAGTCACACACTTAACGTTCGATGTAGTTAGAGTTCGAGATAAATGATGGTGAGAACGAATATTGATTCGGAGTCCCGGATGGGATCC
The DNA here is from genome assembly GCA_012064385.1 of Puccinellia tenuiflora. Classification (NCBI taxonomy): domain Eukaryota; kingdom Viridiplantae; phylum Streptophyta; class Magnoliopsida; order Poales; family Poaceae; genus Puccinellia; species Puccinellia tenuiflora. The sequence goes on from QRDG01000344.1 coordinate 290,148, forward strand.
CGGACGTCACGAGGAGTTCCGGAGTGGTCCGGAGAATAAGATTCATATAAGGAAAGTTGTTTCCGGAGGTTTAGAAAGGTTCGGAAATTTATCGGTAAAGTACCGGAAAGTTCTAGAAGGTTCTAGAGGGGTCTAGAAGTGGGGCCCATAGGAGTATGGGGCCCACAAGGCATGAAGGGGTAGTGGGCTGGCCTATTGGGCCAGCCGCACCACACCCTCAATGGCCCACTCGGGCCAAGCTTCTAGAAGGGGGGGGGGGCGGCCTAAACCCTAGGGGTTGCTTGGGGGGCAAGCCTCCCCCCCTTGCCGCCGACCCTAGATGGGGTGGGACGCAGCCCCCCTTGGCCCCCTATATAAGGAGGGGTAGAGGAGGGGGTGCGGCACCCAAGGACCACCCCATAGGTGCCCTAGCCGCACCACCCCCCAACCCTAGCCGCCGCCTCCCTCCTCCTCCTCTCTCCCGATAGCCGCTTGGCGAAGCCCTGTCGGATTTCCACCATACACACCACGCCACCGTCGTCGTGCTGCTGATCTCGCGAACCTCTCCACCACCTCTTGCGGGATCAAGAACGTGGAGTCTTCATCGAGCTGTACGTGTGGATCTCTCGGAGGCGTTGCTCGTGCGGCGCTTGGATAATACATCTCCTCGCGACTAGACGAGTCTAGTTGCGGGGATCGACTAGCCAACCCCTGCCTCGACAAAACACTCACGGTTTTCTTCGAGGGTGAGATTCGATCTCCTTCTTGCTACCAACCTCTCGTAGATGGGATCTAGATGTTGGGTTTATTCCGCTATCTTTGCGTAGGAAATTTTTTGTTTTCTATGCTGCGACCCTTCAGGACTTGGTCCAAGCAATTTACTCGTGCCACCATCAACCACGGATTTATCCGCAAGACTAAGATCATGGAACAATGATGTCCGATGATCCCGGCCCACCACCTTCTTGAAAAGTTCGGCTTCTTTAGCCGTGAACCCATCCTCATCAACATCTTCCAAGAGGCCATCGTCCTCCGAGTCCGATGTGTAACCTCGGGTATAAGGAATGTCATGGTTCATGTCCTCTAGCGTAACATATGCCTCCACATCACCAACATAATTTTTATGAAGCTCAACCTCGCCCTCATCGTCTTCGTACTCATCAATCTCCTCTTCCGGTGCTTCATAATGGTCATTTCGAATCGGGCTTGGAGGTTGGCTAGCTTCTTGTTGGGTAATTGTGGGCTGGCTCATTTCATGTTGGGTCATGTGAGATGGACTCGACGTTGTGTCTTGCACTTCATGGGAAGCACACCGGTTCAAATCAACCTTCTTCATGACAAATAACTCGAGAGCCTTATCTTGAGATCCCGACACCATCTCCTTGTATAGACTCCAACACGACTTAGAGTTGAGAGGCATGGTCTTCCAACGAGAGTGCATTCCGAAACCAACATTATGCCTCCCCTCCAATTCAACTAAGTAATTCCCCTCCAATTCAACTAAATAATTTGGACCCGTCCATTCCAATGCAATCCTTATTTTTTTCCACAACCTCCACATAGTTTGGACTACGGTCAAACACCACCACAATCTCGTCCGGGTCATGCTCGACGTTGCCTTTCAAAAAGGCTTCCTTGTCCGCATAATGAACACTAACAAGTCTTTCCATCTAAAATTTGATTATGCCAACCCAAATACGTCAAAAATGAAGATGTATTACACTAAGCTATGCATTTGAAATAAATACAATAATAAGATCTAACCTACTAGTGTTAAGGTCAAAACTAGCCACTAACCATAACTAGCCACTAACCCTAAGTAAATCTAACACATTAACAAAAATGCTAACCCTAACCTATAAATCACAATCAAACACTCCATATCCATCATACACACAAGCATTGAGCAATATAATAAAAATAAACCATACATTTAGCCTCATATCCAATTTCTAGGGTTTCCTAGATCTACACAAATGCCACCAAAATGGAAGATTTCAATTGGACAAAAGCATTAAGGATGGGGGAGAATACCTCTTTGCACCAAGGAGGCCGAAATCCACCAAGAAATGCAACCAGCCACTTAACCCTATTACAGAGGGTAGCGCCGCCGCACACGGAGCTACCATTGAGAGGGTAGCGCCCCCTTCTGCGGCGCTACCTAAACGGATTGGGCCCCAGGCTAGCCGCGCTTTGCCACGTTGGCAGGTAGGGCAGCGCCACGGTCTGCGGTGTTACCATGTGGATGGCCGCGCCGTTTTGTAGGGCGTTGCCGTAAAAGATTAGTTTTGAAAAAAGTTTTGAGACAAGTTCATTCCAGGATCAATTTGTGGATGGCCGCGCCGTTTTGTAGTGCTGAAGTTTGGTCACGTGGTCAATTTCGTCGATTTTCACTCCAGGATCACCAGTAGTATCCCCTTCGTCTCGTTTCCAGAGTCCACACTCCACCGCCCACGGTACACCATCCCTTTTTTGCTTGTGCGGTGTCGCGCTCGCGCCGCGCCTGCCAGAAATCCAAGGTGAGGAGCTTAGCTAGGAGGTGGAGGCTCGAGAGAAGCTGGCGGCGAGCACGTGGGAGCGGGGCGATGAGAGCGGCATGGCCGGGATGGACCATGGCGGCGGCGGGCCTCGGGGCCCGTCGCACTACTACCTCGACCTCCTCCTCGCGCAGGAGCAGCCGCCGACGCTACTCTCCCCCAGCACGCACGTTAAGGCGGAGCAGCACTCCATGGCGTCGCCGGACAGGAGCCCCGCCCCCGCCTCCTTCCCCGGTGCCGAGCACCACGGCCACGGGGGAGGCGCCGACCTGAAACCGACGGAGGGCGGCGGGGCCCCCGTGCGGCCGTCGCGGCGCCCGCGGGGGAGGCCGCCGGGGTCCAAGAACAAGCCCATGCCGCCCATCGTCGTGACGCGGGACAGCCCCAACGCGCTCCGCTCCCACATCCTCGAGATCGCCGCCGGCGCCGACGTCGTCGAGTGCGTCGCCGAGTACGCGCGCCGCCGCGCGCGCGGCGTGTGCGTGCTCAGCGGGGGCGGCGCCGTCACCAACGTCGCGCTCCGTCAGCCCGGCGCGTCCGCGTCGTCGCCTGGCGCTGGCGGCCCGGTCGCCACCTTACCCGGGCAGTTCGAGATCCTGTCGCTCACGGGCACGATGCTGCCGCCGCCCGCGCCCCCGGCAGCTAGCGGCCTGTCCGTGTTCCTCGCCGACGGGCAGGGGCAGGTCTTCGGCGGGAGCGTGGTCGGCCAGCTCGTCGCCGCCGGGCCGGTGTTCCTCATGGCCGCGTCGTTTGCGAGTACCGTCTACGAGCGGCTGCCGCTGGAGAGGGAAGAAGAAGAAGAGGCCACCGCGGCCGCCGATGCGCAGGGAGCAGGCGCCGGCGCGATGTCACCCGACGCCGTACCGCAGCAGCCTGTGGCGTCGCAGTCTTCCGAGGTGACCGGAAGCGAGGACCGTGGCGGCAGCAGTAGGCTTGACGGGTCGTTGTACGGACTTGGAGGGAATGCTGGGAGCTACCGGTTGCCCTCACCGGGCGTCGATGTCGGGAGCTGGAGCGGCGTCAAGCCATGATTTCGGCTCCTATCTCATCTCTCAAGATCGATCTTTGCAATGGCGTGGCAGGATTAAGGGGATGGCTAGAAGCTGTGATATCGATCAATATGAGAAAGCCTTTTTTTTCTTGTCCAAGGTACATTTTGCGAGCAATGCACTTTGACATGCAAGCTAGATTAGGAGTTTAGGACTATGGACTAGGGAATATTTTGGATCGATGTATATGCATCGCGAAGTATCAGTGTTGCAAGACAAAGATGGTCAATTAATGTCCAATCAACTATGTTCAGTGGTTCATCCTGTAATCTTTCTATGTACTCCATGGCCTTTTAGCGCTACTTTTGTATGGAAAGATGCTTGTCGCCGTGACCTTTTTGTTACTGTACATGAGTTACTTCATTTATTTATTTTCCATATTTTACTCTCTATTTATAATAATGTGTCGGATTTTACCTTTTTTCACCATTTGTCCCGTTCATCGTACCCACCACCGAAGCCTAAACTAAAGTTTAATTTCATTTGCTAATCAGCCGACCAAAATGAGCCCTCATCCAAGTCCAAACCCAGCCCGCGAACATACCTAGCTTGACTTGTCGGCCAGATCGATACATCCGCAACTACGAAATAGAGGCTTGCTCTTTCTATCGATTCTCAATCCTTTGTTTTAGGATAAAGCAACGACAACGAGTGGAGACACCGGCGGTGGCCGTGAGCGGCGCAATGGGGCTGAGTATGGATCTGGGCCACTGGGTCACTTGCTGAGGGCTAGAATTGACCGGCTAAATTAGCGAAGCAAACAAAAAATTAATTTACGCGTTCGAGCTGGCTTGGTGATTGAGGGTCCACATAGCATCGTTGGTGGGTCCGATCAGTCAGAAAATGGCTAGGGTAAAACATAACACAAAAACTTAGATGGGGTAAATTGTGTCATAAAATCACAACAAGGGGTAAAAGGTGAAATTCACTCTTTACTCAAATTATAAAATGTTTAGAACATACATTGGGATAAATGGTCTCGCCACATATCGGCAGCCATTTGGTTGATCATCTCGCTTAAACGGATGGGACCACAGCATGAGGTCGGTGACTATGTTTCTAATCGTTGAGTTTTGATCCACCGATCTAAACGTTATTGGGTTTCTGGCGTCCCAGATTTTCCAGAGAAATAGTAAGAGATTTTCCACAAAATAGTAAGGGCGATCGAATTCCAGAAGATCGTTGGCGGGTTGCTTGGGAGCGGAGCTGCGCAGAAATTGTTTGTCGTGGGGTTGATGTCGATCCTTGCCCACACCACCACAGCAGTAGTGCACTCAAAGAAGAGGTGATGTTGATATTCTGAAATCGCCAAGCGTAGTCGATGATGTTCTTGTTGTGAAGGTTAGTAGTGGCGGAGCTTGGGCCGGGTGGATTGGGGGGTTGGGGGAGCAAACGGGTTATAGAGACATGTTGGTTTCAAAAAAAAAACTTTGACGATTTGTGGTGGTTTTCTATTCCAAAAACGAAAAGTGATACTATTCGGTAAATTTGATCATAGAAATTGTCTCATGAATTGTATGATGTTTTGATCAATAACTTATATGTAAGTTGTCAATTGTTTCTCGCAACGCATTGACCTTATTTGCTAGTAGATCGTTAATTGTTTTTTCAGTTCTAGTCTGCCTAGGAAATATCTTGAATCAAACAGATCTCATAACAACCGGCAAATTGCAGGAGGTCACATCTCGTGTTTACTTGCAAGATGATACTTCCCTCCTGGTCCATATCAATTTCACATGTCTTTGTCGTCTTGTTCTGAGGTGCTGCTGACATTCCACGAAAGGATGTTTGACTGTATCCTCCATTTTATTGGCACAAAGAAAGAAAAATTGCCTGAGAGAGAAAGCAGTAGGGGCTGATGCAACTTGCATGCTGACGGTGGGGATACTGAACATCCGACAATTTTCGGTCATGGCCGCGGTGCAGAGTGAAAGAAGAGCGCGCTGCGCAGTGCACGCTATCGTTTCCATCCGCAAGCAGTTGTACGATCCTCGAAAGTACTCTATGTTCGTGCTCGGTGCTGTTGAGGGCAGAGCACAGCTCTGGAATTTGTTCAGGTTTGCAACTTTTGATGCCTTTGTTCGGTCAAAAGGAGTCCTTCTCTCCCTCTCCCTTTCCCCCATCTATGAAACCACTTTTGTTCTTTGCAAAAAAAACAAAAAAAGGAATGCACTTTCCTTAACTTTATGGTGCTGGAGAAAACTATATTTCTAAATTATTGAGATATATGTGTAAATATATGTAGCTCATGGTGAAATACATGCATGCTTGTCTACCCGATCGAGGAGTCGCCGTCTTGCTGGTTTTAAGTGCAACCAGCCGGCGCTGCTGCATAAATTGCCCTCCCTGCTCCACCATCTTCTTGCTCGGCCGACCCACAATTCCCCAGCATCCCACACCCTCCACTTCTCCATCGCCCGCCATGGCGAATGCCTGCACGAAGCTCACCCGGTACCGTGCGCTCGGTGCGTCTGTTCCAGATCGACGGGTTCAGCTTGGCGGCCAAGACCATGGGCAGCGAAGAGTCTATCAAATCCCGCTGGAACGTCGATGGGTACGAGTGGGAAATCCATTGCTATCTTTCATCTTATGAAGAACTGAAGCTTAAGCTCCTGAGTGAAGCCCGCACTGGCAATGTGAGGGCGAGCCTAGGATGTCTCCTGGTACATCCAAGGAAGCTACACGATGCATCCCACTCAGAAGAGAGTGTCACACACGTGTTCAACAGTTCAAGCGTCCGGAAGACTGCTCAGCCAAAGTCTGGCTCGTGCACAGAAACTCTCTACCAGCACCGGCCTCTCTCGAAGATGATTATCTGACCGTGCAGTGCACCATAACTATCCTCAAGGAACTACCGGAAGCGGCAACGACGGTGCCGGTGCCATCCTCCAACTTGCACAAGCAGCTCGGCGAGCTCTTGCGTACTGGTACCGGAGCCGACGTTACGTTCCTCGTCTCCGGCGAGTCATTCGTTGCTCACAAGAACATACTTGCCGCCAGATCTCCTGTCCTCATGGCCGAGTTCTTCGGGCACATGAGGGAGGCGAGCGCCGGACGTGTTGTGATCGAGGACATGGAGCACTTCATCTACACGGACACGGTTCCTGAGCTTGACCGGAAGCTGGAGGCCGGCCGTGGCGACGATGGCTCAGCATCTGCTTGCGGCCGCGGACAGGTACGGGCTTGACAGGCTCAAGGTGATCTGCGAGGGCAAGCTCGCCGGTGGCATCACCGTGGGCACGGCAGCGACGACTCTGGCTTTGGCTGAGCAGCACAACTGTCCGCACCTCAAGGCCAAGTGCGTCGAGTTCATCGTCAGCACTCCTGCGATCCTTGATGCTGTGGTGGCGACGGAGGGGTATAAGCATCTGGAGGCAAGCTGCCCTGCAGCGCTTACTAGCATTCTCATCTCAATGCGTGGGAGAAGGATTTGAAGCGTGGCTAGGCGCTGAAGGCCCAATTAAGTCTATGCTTTGTTGTATTTATTTATTCACCTTCAGTTCATGATCTACTATTCTACCTGAAGATAAGTATGCATGTATTTTGGAGTACGGCATTTTGGAACTCGAGCTTATGTAGCTCGATTTTTGAAAAATTCAAAATCAAGATTTAAAACTTTCTAAACAAATCGGAAAAAAATCCTAGATGTAGATAATATTGATATCTACCGCTCTGCAAAATATATCAATGACTAATTTGTTATAGTTTGGTATGGATAAAAATGATAAATGTCTAGATCTGGATCCGTGCACATATTCAAACATTTGAAAATTTACCAGATTTGTTATTTTTGTGGAGCCTGAAGTAATAGGAGATTTGCACACTGTCAGATCGCAACATGCTCTACACTTGGGATATTTTGTTGATTTTTTCTACACATAAAATAAAGATTACAATTTATTTTTTTAAATAGCGAGCTACATGTAGCTCGGGTGCCATTTGGACTTTTCGTGTATTTGAACTCGCTAGAACGGGTGCAGAGCCATGTTGACATACAAGACGTGGACATGTAAGGGTAAAGGGGTCTTGAGCCATGTTTATTGGGTAGAAGCATATGATAGTTTTCTCCCGTTGCAGGAAAGCCCAAGTCCCATCACTATCCATAAGCGAGAGATGAGTGGCCTGAGGTTTAGACCATGGTGATCCACCAGGGAGCACCGGAGCCCGTGGTCAGCTTGGCCGAGCACGTGTACACCGACAACAATTGACAGTCATATGGCCAGTCCAGGGGTGGGAGTGACCAGAGTGACGGCAGAACAATACACAATATGCATGTTCCGACGTGTAGAGCGCGACACGAGCGGGATGCCCAATTCACAATGACCACTTTACCGAATCTTCGCGCCACACAAACCACATCTGGTTCACTATGTATAAAAAGGTCAAGATTTCATGAAAATCATCCAGGTGAATATAGCAAATTACTTTGATTTTCTATAGTATTTTGACAACCCAAATTATATGATCCAAAATCTTATACAAATTCTAAAATTCAAAGAATCACTAAAAGATGGATAGTTTAATAGGCTGGTTACCTAATAGTCCATATCGAATGCATGTCATGTTTAAACTGTTATACTCTCCGTCGTATATTGGTTTAATAACATCTTATATTATGGGATAGAGAGAGTACTTCTGAATGGATCCTATGCTAGGGAACTAGCACGATTTTAAATGAGAAAGGCAATGCCAAATAGGTAAAGAAAATGTTGCTCACTAGCATAGCAGAAACATTTTGCTACCTAACACCACCACGGATTGCAACACACTGCCTATTCTTTCCCGACAAGTATCTACCAGGTACTGTTTGAGATGCAGAGGATAAAGTTCACAACATGCCTCCTAACTGTAATCAGCATTCAGAAATTCGTATTGTCATTCATCAGCACACATTTTCATGTGCGTCAATACGAATCAATTTCCAACGGCGTATCATATATTTGTGACCTAGAATCAATAGAAGTACTCTTTTGTGGGAGATGCCACGATTCATCGTACCGTGCCTTACAATGCAGATTTTGGCACAGATGAAGTTCTGGTACAGCTGCCAGCTGCTTCTACCAGATATAGTCAATCAGTCTTCCCTTCCTGTGCTCCAACCTCCTGCAGGTAGTGCTCCGCGTCCAGAGCAGCCATACAGCCTGCACCATCGATGCATACAGCACCAGATAAGAAAACTGCTCTTGAATTTACATGTCATCGCAATGAGCCAATTCAAACATTAGGAGAATACTTAAAAAAAAATAACATACTGAAAGACAGGATTCAGCTCATCGTACCAAGGCAAAATCGATTAAGAAAACGTGCCAGATACAAAAAAAAGATCATTAAATGGTTATGTACAGAGGAGGAGAGAGACACCTAAAAAAGGCATGATCGAGTGTGACCAATCTAATAGGGTTGCTGAAGGGGGTTTCTCGACCCTATACAAATGAGGATGTCAATCGAGTGTTCATAAAGAAGGTCAGTTTTGATGTGCATAGCCATGTCATGAAATTAGGAAAGCCTTTTCAAACAATGGCAGCACCCATATCCAATATTTTGATATACTACTCTTATTGTGCCTCTTTTAAATCAAAAATCAAATAGAATAAATCAAATAAATTGCTGCTTCCCTTTACTGTTCCATTATAAGCTTCTTCGCTTAACTTCAATACTTTCCTGGTGCCACCCTTCACCGTGGGGCATGTGATGGAAGTACGCAATTATGTCCTGATATTACTATGATTGCTGTTGGTTAGCAGAGCCTCTAGTTAGTATGTGCAATTATCACATGAAAGTTGAACCCGAAACCTTGTTCAATTCAGTATCCCGTTGATTTAAACAAAATTATCAACACAAAACATGATACTGATGATCCTATTATACCATAAATGGCAGGTGCCATGGTGATACAACTATACGAATTACCATGCCTCACAAAATCAACTAAATCAATGCTGACAAATTTCCCTGGTAATTTCACTGTTGACAAATGTGTCTAATGATTTCAGCGATTAAAAGAGTTCCAAAAGCTGTTACCAATAAGTTGATACTCTCCCATGTTATCATGTTGTGGTCCATAAAAGATTATATCAAACAAATACCCACTCCGTTCAATAATACAAGATGTTTCAGATATTTCAATGTGGACTAGATACAGACTAACATTAGTGAACATACATATTAAAACGCGTCTAGATACATACGAATAAAAAAAATCTTATATTACTGATCCTAGTACACAATATTTGTTTGAAAGTAATAATTAAATCTTCTGAAAATCCACGCTCACTTTACACTCACCAAACACCCTGAGCTACTGATCATATCACTAGTTTTTCTTTCCTTGGCAGGGCAAGTTGGGCAAAGAATCCAATCATGCCCAAAGATCTAAGACCGAGCAACTGCAATCCGGGCCTTGGAAATTGTAGAAACAACATTATGTGTACAACCTAAACAGAGCATCTTATTCTCTTCAGAAACATGAAAGCGTAACTCTTTCATGTGATCACCATGGAGGCACGGAAGCAGATAGAAGGGATACATTAGGAAAATATCTGACATGTCATTTAGGACTAGCAGCACCTGATTAACAAATACTGTGCTATTGCTTCCCCAAATTTCATCCAAAAGGGTCAGGAATTCAAAAAGGCAAGCACACCATTTGAGATTTCTTAACTTGAGTCCATAACTGTGGTCATTACGCAAAGGGCAGTTATCAAAGCACCGTCTTACAACAACTGCCACAATGTTGGCACACATTTAAGTTCCGCAGTGGACGCATCATAATTGTCAGTAAAATGGGATAGAACGTGTCAGGAAATGACGTAGCGGGGGTCTAGAAAATAAGACCACAGGTGGATAGTGTTTTTCAAGATGTTAGCTAATAGAGTGCAGAACATGACACTAGAAAATCCAGGTTGACAACCCAACTAGAGGGGGGTGATGATACCTTAGAAATGCATGTGCATTCAGGAAAGGAAAGGAATAAATAGCAAGAGAAGCTTCTCCTCACCGTAGGTTCTCCCCACCGAAACTCATAAGCTAGCTTATGCATAAGCACAAGCCCAAAAGAAGTGTGCCAAAGAACAAGAGAAGCAAGAGGAGGACGAAATTGGTGGTTCTCCAGGCCTGACTGTCCCTTTTCCACTCCCTCACTGAACCCCATAATACTCGATCCTCTCCTAGTTTGCCGCCATCACAGAAATCCTCCTTCCTCCCAGTCTACCTCCCCTTGCTCTTGCCAACTGCAGTGTTGGGCAGCAACGACCACCACAACAAACAACATTGGCACAAATGAAAACAACAGGAAGTCACCGGTGGCTAGGCTAGATCGCTTTCTCTCAATCTATCATCTCATCATGTCCCTCCCTGAGATCATGATAAGCAGGGAGAAGCATTCAGGACAGTGACTCAAGGTCTTAGACTGTGCTTAAACAGTGCATACAATTATCTCCAGGATAAGATACTTATTCGGTTATTTCTGATGTATGAATCTATATGAAGGATCGGTGTAAAGGACAGCTCTAAAAATAAAAGGATTGGTCTACTGCTTGACTTCAAATCCAATAGAGGCCACAAACGCTCGTAAAAACGAAGTAGCTGTGTCCTATATTTTAAACAAGTAGATGTGTCCTATATTTGCATGTTTCGGAAGAGGGGGACAAATGGGAAGACTACAATCCAGCAATGTGTTTAATTCTAAATTTTATCAAAATGGCATACCCATGTTTGGCACTGATTTCTAGTCATAATTAGAATGCAGTATCACCTGATTAACAAGTACTATGCTATTGCTTCCCCAAATTTCATCCAAAAGGGTCAGGAATTTCAAAAGGCAAGCACAGCATTTGAGATTTCTTCACTTGACTCCATAAACTGGTGTCATTAACCAAAGGGCAGTTATCAAAGCACCGGCTTACAACAACTGCTACAATGCTGGCACATATTTAAGTTCCACAGTGGACGCATAATAAATCAACATACAATTGCCGGTAACATGGGATAGAATATGCCAGGAAATGACGTAGTGGGGGGTCTAGGAAACAAGACCACTGGTGGATTGCGTTCTTCAAGATGCTAACTAATAGACTGCAGAGCAGGACACAAGAAAATCCAGGTTGACGGCCCAACTAGAGTGGGATGATGATACCTTAGAAATGCATGTGAATTCAGAAAAGGAAAGGAATAAATAGCAAGAGAAGCAAGGAGGACCAAATTGGTGGTTCTCCAGGCCTGGCTGTCCCTTTTCCACTCCCTCACTCAATCCCATAATACCTTGCTTGACTCAATCATATGGCTAGTTTTTGTATCCTTGGCGGGGCAAGATGGGCAAAGAATCCAAAACATGCCCAAAGATGTGCTCCCAGTCTGATATATGAATCTATATTAAGGATTGGTGCAAAAGACAGCTCTAAGAGTGACACACCATCACATTATGTGGCTACTGTTTAACATCAAATCCAATAGAGGCCACAAATGCTCATAAAAAACGGAGGACATATAATCGAACATCTGATCTCAAAGAGGCTAGAATTTACTATATTTAAAATAAGTAGACGTGTTCTATGTTTGTATGCTTCGGAAGAGGGGAACAAATGTAAGACTACAATCCAACAATGTGTTCATTCTAAATTTTATCCAAATGTCATGTCCATGATTGGCACTGATTCCTAGTCATAATTAGAATGCAGTATCATCAATGGCAACTTAGACACAAGTCTGAAACCTATGAACTAAAATAGCAGCTACGTGTTGAAGGAAGCTTATATACCTGATCCCGCGGCAGTAATGGCCTGGCGGTACTTCTTGTCCTGAACGTCCCCGGCAGCGAAGACCCCCTTCACGCTGGTGTACGTGGAGCCCGGCTTGGTGGCCACGTAGCCCTCGGAGTCGAGCTCGAGCTGTCCACCGAGAAACTTGGTCGCTGGGTCGTGCCCAATGGCGAAGAAGAGCCCTGCCACCTGGTAGTCGGATACATCGCCACTCACCAGGTTCTTCACCTTGACTCCGGCCAAGGGGCCGCCGTCCGAGGCGCCGTAGGCCTCCACGACCTCGGAGTCCCACACGACCTGGATTTTGGGGTTGGAGAGAGCCCGGGCCTGCATGATCTTGGAAGCACGGAAGGCGTCGCGGCGGTGGATGATGTAGACGCGCGAGCCGTACTTGGTGAGGAAGTTGGCCTCCTCCATGGCGGAGTCCCCTCCTCCGACGACGGCGATGGGCTTGTTCCGGAAGATGGGCGCCGCACCGTCGCACACGGCGCAGGCCGAGATCCCTCTGTTCCAGAACGCGTCGGAGCCGGCGAAATGGAGGCGGCGGGCGACGGCGCCGGTGGCCACGACGACCGAGTCGGCGTGGACGACGGTGTCGTCGGAGGAGACGCGGAAGGGGCGGGAGGAGAAGTCGACGGAGGTGACGGTCTCGGAGAAGATCCTGGTCCCGAAGCGCACGGACTGGGCGCGGCAGCGATCCATGAGGTCGATGCCGAGGATGCCGTCGGGGAAGCCCGGGAAGTTCTCGACGTCGGTGGTGGTGGTGAGCTGGCCGCCCGCCGCGATGTCGTTGGCGAGCCAGCCCTCGAAGAGCACGGGCTTGAGCTCGGCGCGCGCCGCGTAGACGGCCGCCGTGTGCGCCGCCGGCCCGCTCCCGATGATGCACACGCGCGTGCGCAGCGGGCCGGCCTCCTCCATCGCGTTGGCGGCCGCGGCGGTGGTCACGGACGCGGAGGCCGCCGCGGCGGTGGCGGCGAAGGGGCGGGACCACCGGAGAAGCGCGGCGAGCTTGGTGCAGAGGCGCATCAAGGCCGGCTGCTGCGGCGGCGGCGGCGACGGCGGCCGACGGTTGTTGTGGGTTTCGGTGGTAAGAGTCTTCGGGCCGGGCCGGGTTAGGTGGTTGCTGGAACGGGCCGGCGCGCGCGTGGCTTCGCTGCTTCCGTGGCTTGCGCGGGATTTTATGCAACGGGGTGTGGTTGTCGTGCTCGGCCGCTCGACAGCAAATGTTCGACACGGCTATGTCGATTCCAAATGTGATGTTGAACTTTTCAATATCGGTTTGCTACGCCCCTTTGGTTTCATATATCTGTTCATACGTTTTTCTTATGGTAAATTGACATGTGGTTGTATACGCATTCGAGTCTAAGTTCGTTGTTGGGTACATACATCAATCAAGCCGGTAAAGCGATATTTGTCTTTGTTTACTTGGATTTTGTCACCCTCACAGTGCCCCGTCGATACCAATGATTTTCTCTCATTTTGTCTTTCTTTTGCACGGACCAACGTCGACCAGTTAATTCCCTGAAATGATTTCCACTTCAGCATACTTTTGCATGGAGTTTTCTAGTGAGATTCAGATTCGAGATCGTTGCCACCTTATTTTCGGATGAAAGGCAATAAAGATGAGGCCCGGCTGTGGAATTGTGTTTGCGTCCTTGGTCCGTCTTCGTATCTTCTTTTGGATGAAATAATGGGCCCAAAGAACTATTGTTTTCAAGGCAAAAGTCTATTGTAAACCTTGAATTTGGAGTATTTAGCTAAATAAAACCCTAAATTTGAATCCTTGTGTTACTTCCGGAAGCCAACATTTTCTTAGCACACTATACCCTTTTGCACTTCCAAGATTTATTATCACGTGTGTCCACACCGTGTCCTTGGTCAATACCATCAACCGTCACATCACCCTCGTACGACACACATACCGATCAAGACCAAACTCTAACATCTAGTCCTAAGAATGTAACATGCACAAACATTCTTAAGACAATCTCGAAAAAAAAAATCTTAAGTTAGGTGGGAAAAGGATGGAATTTCGGCCTCCGGTACCACGTTTTTAACATTTTGACCGACGTTTTCGCCCAGTTCACGCGTGTTTCCACCGTATCCGACGTGAATGGTCTGTTTCTTCCGTTTTCCGACATTTAGCCGTTTCTTCCGTTTCCACGACGTTTAGCCATTTCAGCCTCTGGTACCACGTTTTTTTGCCATTCCGACCGACGTTTTCGCCCAGTTCACGCGTGTTTCCACCGTATCCGACGTGAAGGGTCTGTTTCTTCCGTTTTTTGACGTTTAGCCGCTTCTTCCGTTTCCACGACGTTTTCCGTTTCTTCCACACCGTGTGATAACCCCCAAGAGCAGGGAATCACTGTAGCACCTCTCAATGTGGAAGAAGGGTATCGATCCACAGTAGCAAGAAGGAAAAGTTATCTATTCACTACAACTAAAGTGTCACAAGTTTTAGTTGATTATACACTAAACAAGTTTAAAGAACAAGATGGTTGATTTAATGGATGGAAGTTTAATGTAACAAAACAAGAATGTGAAAGTGTCCCAATCCTCTTCAATGCAAGAGGACAAGACAAAAGTGTAAACGGTGCTTGAAAATAAGGCCTAGTGATCATACTTTCACTAGTGGACACTCTCAACGATAATAATATAATTGAATACATAGATATTTTCTCTTCACTATGCTACCCCGAACTATCCTCTGGTTGGATAATGAACACCAATCCAATATGTAGGGCTATAAAAAACACACCTAAAAGTTGCATTCCACATCTAGGGACACTTCATGCTTGTCACGATCCGCATCCAAAGATAGTACTAACAAACACCACAATATCATAGAGACATCCAACACAAATAATAACTCGTGATAAGTATTCATGTAATTTTTAGCCTAAGAGCCACACACGGTGCACACACTGTCAACTTCACACCATGGGACAAAGGTGACTCCGGAAATTACATTAATAAAACCACTTGAGTAGCATAATTCATAAGATAAAGAAGAGTAACATCTATGGATTTAACTAGATTACAAAGCTCATGATCACATAAAGATCACACCATGGGAGAAAGAGATAAACCACATAGCTACCGACATGAGCCCTCAGCCCCGAGGGAGACTACTCCCCCTCCATCATGGAGACGGTGGAGATGTCATTGGGAGAGATCGAGATGATCTTGCTATAGATGTTGATGATGAACACGCCGGAGGGGGGTGGAGCCCTCCGGAGGTGGATTCCAGCGGCGTTTCCCCCCTCCGATCTTCTTCGGCGGCAGCCTTCTGCCTCTCTGTTTCTGGTATTGTGTTTCTCCGCCGCCTCCTTCTGGAAAACGTCAGGGGACTATTTTTATAGTCGTTTTTGGGTCACGGGGAAGCTTCGGGAAGAAGGATCAACGCAAACGGAGCCACGAGGCCCAAAAGAGGTGGGCCCATGCGGCCAGGTACAGGGGCCGCGCGGGGCACCCTCTTTTGCCCCTCCGGCCTCCGTTTGCTTGCTTCATTCGCTCCTGGGTCTTCCTCCTTAAAAAAAAATGATCCCCATAAATTTGCAGCTCATTATGACGTCGTTAAGGCCCTGAAATAAATAAGGAAAGAAATAGGGTTTTTCTGCCCGCGTAGGATTAATTCCATAAATAGGGGAAATCATTATTAATTACCAAAAATCATTAAATAACAGTAATATACCCCTTATATGATGCAAATATGAATGTAATACAAGTATTATAGTGCAAAGTTCATGGATGCATTTTACATGCATCAACATCCCCAAGCTTAACTCATTCTCGTCCTCGAGTATGGAAGTGATAAAACTAACATGAACTTTGCGATATAATAACAACATGGATGTAAAAGATAATTGCTACTGCTACATAAAGTCAAATGATTCATTATTTAAAGAAGTAGCAATATGCAAACAGTTTATAAAGTGATTTCAAGTATTCAATGCAAGGATGTTCAATGATAGTTCACAAAGTGTAACATAAAAGATAGTAATATGGACCACATGTATGGAATATGATAAGTAAGAACATCCTATATTGGTCATAGAGTGAAGATGAAAATTTGAATGTAAAAGGTGGACACTTTGAAAAAGATGTATCAATGAGTAGTGGTAAAACATGCATAAGTTTCATCTATCCTCCAAACTATTCTACTTAAGTTATTGAATGCAATGGTAATACTTGGTGTCAAGCTCTCATTCCCCTATCATAGCATCTTAAATGATTAAAGTTTAATGTGAAAGCAAATATGAGTAGTGGCCTTGATAAAGTAAAGGTTAGATGTCTCATGCCCCTTGAATACAAGTACCTACACCATGATTACTCAACTTGGGAAACAAAGCAAGTTTAAGTTATCTATCATTCTAAGTAATAATGGTATTATCAAGAGCCTCAACTGGGGTACCTCTTGTCCCATTATATGGATCAAGCCCACATCAAAACAACAAGACAAACAAACATAATGAACAACCTCAACACCCTTTTTATTTACCACTTGTTATAGCTTTTTATTGTACGGTGTATCACAGAAAGTTCAAAATAGCATGTAAGTAAATTTCCACCATGAATGATGCATGGCTTAGATTAGTGGCCCAGGTTTCTCTCTAACCATTTATACAAACTCATTTAAACTTACTCTATTTACACATTATTTCACCATGATAGCCATCCATAAACAAAAGTACATGATATCAACTAAATAAATGATGGAACGTGTTGAAAGCTTTGCATGTGACAGCACATATGGGCTAACTCCCAACCTTAAACATTTATCAAGCCACTATCATCATAATATTAATCACAATGGTTCATGTTTATTAAATGCAAGTAAAGTGTGCATCAAGTTCGCGAGAGCTTTTTAACCAACTTTTCCCATTACAATAGATAACATAATCATTTTTATTTAGAGGTATAGATAACACAAATAACATGATAAACATACTCGGAATAGCATAAAGCTAATAGGTAGATATGGTGGACTCACTGGAAAAACTTGGGTTAAAGGTGTTGGAAACAAGTTTTTTACTTGTTGGGATTTTTGGGCTAGCAAAAGGGAGAAAGTTGACCAACTAAATGCATGCACAAGTGTCCATAGAACTACTCAACCATGTTAAACCAAGTAAGGTAACATTCAGCATCTAAACATAAATATAAGATAGCTCTTGATAAAACACTTGCAAATTGACACTCATTAAAAACATATGAATTATGCAACTATATGTAACTTTTTAAATCAACTCAAACATCCCTTTCCCAATCATTATAATAGCATTCAACTAAATTCAACCCAAACTTCCAGTAGCTCTCTCATATATAAATGATAGTGGTGGTCTCAGAACAAAAATCAAACCAAAACAAAAAACAAATAAAAGACGCTCCAAGTTTATGCGATAAAGTGTTTCAAATGAAAAACAGAAGTTAGACGTGTGCAAACCGAGAGTATGTTGGTTCAGAGGGGATGTTCTCCACATCCCCAAGCTTATGGTTTTCACCATCCTTGGATAACTCATGGTGCTTCTCCTCCAATCCCTGTGAAAAAACTTCAAAACACTGTTTCTCCCATTTCTTTTCTGTGGTGTGACATTAGTAGTGATAAACAAATGCATTACTTGCTGCTTATAATCCTTAGACAAAAATTCATATGAATGTCCAGAAAGTGTATAATGTTGTATGCCTATTAATAAACTCAATTGGATCAACAAGATTCAAGTTAAAAGTTCAAAACATGCATCAAACAATATTGGACAGAATCTGTCCAGAAAACTAACAGCAGCAAAACGTATTTTTCTACCTGAATTACACATGTCTAAAAATTCTGAAACATTTCATGCATACAGAGGATGAAAAGTTGCAGTTACATTAAAAATATCAGATCATTCGGAGTTACAGAATAAGAATTAAAAATCAAACCGTGCACAGACTTGTGCTGGAATGAAATCTCCGTATGTAAAATAACAACTTTTTCATACCAAAATGGGTAAAACTTGGCACTTTATTAATTATTCCAGAAACTAAACTAAAAACTAAGTCTCTTGTTACAGCAAGAGGACACAAAGAAAATCAAAAATAAAAACAACCGGGTTGCCTCCCGTAAAGCGCTTTCTTTATAGCCATATAGCTAGGCTTACTTACTCGGTATCAAGATGGTTGGAGTGAGGTGGCTTGGCATCCCAAGCTTGAATTCTTGTACTTACTTGATATATGTAGGGTGAGCCTAGGGGTAACATCCCCAAGCTTGAGTGTTTGTCCCTCTTGATCATTGTTCATCACCCTCAACTCTTCCACTTGAAAATTTATTTACACAAAACTTATCATAAAACTTGATTAGAGGGGTTAGTGTCTCCATAAATTAAATGCATATAGGTACAGCAAAGACATATCATGAGTTGATTCTAAACATTAACTACTGTTATTATGGTTGTGTATTGATCTTTGATCAATAGAACTACACAAAACACAAGTAATGAGAGTAATGCAAAATAAAGACAGAATCTGTCAAAAACTGGACAGCCCGTAAAGAGTGAATTTCCAGAGGCACTTGCATTGCTCAAATCATAAAATTTTGAACTAATGGAATGTGTATTAATAACTAAAAATTGCTGTCGTAAACTTCAGGTCAAAATTCCTTTTCTGTGATTTTTAACATTTTTCTCAGTGAAGCTTAGGAATCTGTTTTTTGGACAGCCATGATAGTATTAATGATGCTCACATAGGAATAAGAATTGAAATGCAAAGGTGAGCATCAAGGAAAAATATGAAACATATTTAAGTCTCACCCACTTCTTATGCATTGGGATCTTGTAAGAAAATAAATCATTGAAACACAAAGCAAGTAGCATAGGAGGATAAAACAAGTGAAACTTCAAAAGTTTCAATATAAAGAGAGAAGACTTATTATTATTGAGATATATGAAGTCATGTCTCCTTCTCTCATAAAAACTTTTAGTAGCATCATAAGCAAATTCAACAATGTAATTATCACATAAAGCATTCTTTTCATTCACCATCATAAATGTATTATTACTCTCCACATAAGCAAAATTCTTCTCATTAGTAATAGTGGGAGTAAAACTATCATAGCCATCATTGTAATCATCATATATAGGGGGCATATCATAATCAAAAGCAATTTTATGCTCAATAGTAGGTGGACTGAAAAGATCATATTCATCATTATAATCATCATATATAGGAGGCATAGTATCATCAAAGCAAATTTCCTCCTCAAAGCTTGGGGAACTAAAAAGATCATATTCATCAAAACCGGCATCCCCAAGCTTGCAATTTTCCATAGCATTAGAAATAATGGCATTCAAAGAAATCATACTAATAACATTTGTAACATCCCGGCCACTCCCGGACCGGCGCCTGTTACGCCTGGCAGCTCTCTACGATCTCTAGACTGGCCCCACAGACCAACACTAGTATTTTCTGCGCACTTTGTCCTCACTCGTGTGCACCCGGGAAGGACTTTCCGGTCGGTCACCCATCCTCAAATTGCTCTGGGTTAAGTGCTTAACCTCGGAGTTCTTTTCGAATGAGCTTCCGGAAAAGAAGTTGCAACTTGTTGATATGAGTATCCTATCAATCCTATTGAGCCCTGAGCCAGGATCTCACATCCTTCCCCCCCTTAGAAGACCGACGCCCTCGTCGGTCAACCCCCAGTCCAGGAACTTCCCCTCTTGGCACCCGTCTGTGCGTCCAGTGTCGGCACATGCTCCACATGTCCGCACATCTGAACCACACACGCCCGAGTTACCTCAAGGGTCGGCTCTGATACCAACTTGTAGTGCCCCGACCCCAGAACTATACAGTGGAACGTTGTGTAACCGGTCATGCTACACAACCGAGGGTTACTGGGTTTACCAATCCCAGGCCAAAACTCATTGGCAGGTGTGCTCGGAATGGATTATCGGCACACAACACCTCGATCATGCCATAAGCTCAGACATCGCTTCCATGTATAGTAAAGAGACCGAGACTTGTGGAAAAAACTGGCACATTGCAGACTCTACGACACAAAACTCATATAGCAACTCATATATGAGAAAGATACAAATATTACACATCAAAAGGTCACAAACCATCAATTCAACAAGCGGAAGCGAAGTAGTGTTGTCTAGTACAACAAGATCCAAATATAGGGCCTAAGAGGCCTACACATAAATAAACCCAGCCAGCTTGCTCCACGGTCCCAAGCTGCCACCTGGGAACCCGGACTAATAGTCGACGTCCACAAAGAACCCACCTAACTGCTCGGTGTCGTCCTCCTCTGAAATACAAATATAAAGGCAGCAAAGAGAGACTGAGTACGATGTACTCGCAAGTTTAGTAGGGCGATATAGGCCCAATGCTGACGGAGGCTCTAATGCTGTAATGTAGCTATTTTGCATAAAGCTAGATTTTCATTTAAAGAAACAATAAAGACCCATGGCATCGTCTATTCAGAAGATTTTTTTATAAAGGGGATAAGGGAGTAAACTTTTCATCTTCGGTTCTCGGCGAACCTACTGATAGCCAAACCCACTCATCTCCACCAAGGCACTCCCTCGAATCACCCTCGAGGAAATGAACCTTTACCACACGTTGGTTATACAACCTTTAGCTGCCATATCAATTAGATTAAGGTTCTCTATGAATCTTATCGTCTATTCCCAAGTTGTCCATAACCGCGGACACGACTTTCGAAAAGATTAAACCCTACAGGGGTGTACTAATTTACCCATCGGTACCGTCCGGATCACCCTGATTGGCCCTCTTCCGGGGAAGGCCGGCGAGTAGGCGCGGTTAGACCTTTACATTGCATGAGGCTTACTCAAGGACCATCAGTGTGCGGAAGGACAGGTTCACCGCCTCCAACGCCCTGCCCCGCGGCCACATCCTAAACACCCCACCCTCATTCCTTTTCCACCCACACCACTCACGCGCAAATGGAAATAGCAAACTAGAGGACCCTTGACAAGCCCCTCACAAATTATTTGGTCAAGGGGATTCCATATGTCCCCACCTTTGGAAGCACGCTCAGTCTTGGTTCAAGAGGTAAAGAACTCGCACCTAGGGGCAAGAGTGAGGCAAAGCACCATCCCCGATGGCAACTCACCCAAGCCTTTCTTAGCATTTTAATTAAGCACCCCACATATCCACCAAGTCTGAATCATTCCATCGACATCAAGAATTATGGAATTAACAACGAACCTTGCTAGCATTGTACTAAGCATGGCTAAGCATAGCTAAGCATATAAGTACAACAATTATATTCTTGTCTCCGACCAACACATCAACACTAAGGTTCATAGGTAGCGATACATGTGATTGGCTCGGGGAAAACATGCATTCATAGGATACTCTATGTCTTGATCAAAGATGACATTTGAACCGCATGCAATATTATGGTGGATAAATAATTTGATAAATCGTAGGATGCTAGTATGCCAAGAAGGTTAGGTTATCTCTTGCCTTGCTGCCGGGGCGCGTAGTACTTGCTCGTCGGGTAGGTATCGTTAACCTCTACTCTGGAATCTATCGATACCCAAAAGAAAATACAAATAACACATAAATCACAAGAACACAAGGTGCAGTGCTCAATCACAGGATGACATGACAAGTTGATGCATTGATATTATCATTTAATTTATTTAACAAATAAATGGAGTTCCAAATAAGTAGTGCAATTATTTGGACACAACTCCATATTTATTTTAGTGACCACATTCCTTATAAATTTTTAAGTTATTAGAAAAGTGGCTCAATATGCATGAACATGACATGAATGGGTAGGGTTTGTCATTCCGATCATTTGGTATTTTATTGTGTAATTTTCGGAGCACCTATGGAATAAATAGCGAATTAAATTAAATACTTGAATTTATTCATTTAATCAAATTACGAATAACATCAAATAAGAATTTGTGATCATGATGTGATAACACACATAGTTTGATAGCATTTGACATGTTGATCACATTGATATTTAATTCATAATTTTGGATAAATATTTAATAAGTTATGA
Organism: Puccinellia tenuiflora; assembly: GCA_012064385.1. Classification (NCBI taxonomy): domain Eukaryota; kingdom Viridiplantae; phylum Streptophyta; class Magnoliopsida; order Poales; family Poaceae; genus Puccinellia; species Puccinellia tenuiflora. The sequence goes on from QRDG01000344.1 coordinate 312,487, forward strand.
TTTTTCCCAATTTGGGTATTATTTAACCCATTTTAGGATGTCTTAATTAAAGGCAAAATTATTTATTCAAAAGGGCCAGGCAATGTTACCAAATGATAGGAAATGTTTTTTTGAGCAACTTGATATTTAATTTTCAATTTTTGAGGCATTATTCAAATAGATATCAAATACTTAAACTCAGTTTTAAAAACAAAAAGGGAAAACAAAAACCTGGCAGGCCGGCCTCAAGCCGGCCAGGCCGGGCTATTGGCCGGGCACCAGCCCGAGCAGTCCGGCCTTTGGCAGTGGCCAAACGGTCTGGCCCGTGGCCGGCCCAAGCTGCAAGGGAGGTTAGGTCCAGGCCGGCACGTCGGGCACGCGCGCGTGCGGGTCAAAGCCAAGACCGGCGCGTGCCGGCGTGGTGACCGCGGCGCGGTGCCGCATGGTTGCGGCGAGCGAGCGCGCGAGGGGCGAGCGTAGGGGTGCAGGGGGAAGCGGCGCGGCGTGGGCTACCAAAAAGTGGCGGCGCCACCATCTAGGGTCACCGGAGCGACAAAGCCGACGGTGACCCGCGGCGGAGGGACGGCGAGCTACGGCGCCCAAACGACCTAGGGGGAGAGGGGATCTAAGGGGATGTCCGGAAGGACCGTGGCCTCACCCTGAATGCGACGACACGGACGGCGAGGTCGGGGTGGCCGGAATCGGAGGAGAGCTTGCTCGACGGCGACGAACCGGGGCGGAAGGGACGACGACGTGGGCTTCGATTACGGCGGCCCCGCACCGATTCCTTCGGTGTGGAAGGGCAGCACGGCGAGGCGGTTCCGCTGGCGGCCTCAGATCGGGCTCCGGTGGCCGGGGACGACGGCGACCGTGACGGAGACGGCGGCGGCAACAGGGGATCGGGGAGACCTAGGGTTAGGGTTTCCTGGACCGCAGGGGAGAGGGGAACGGGGGGAGGGGCGAGTGAGGGAGCAGGTGGCGTCGAGGAGGGCCACTTGACTCCAGGGAGGCAGGTGGCTCGGCGCCGGCAGCTCGGCATGGCGCCAGTGCGCCATGGCGCACAGTGAGAAGAGAGGGGAGAGAGAGACTGACAGTGGGGCCCACTGTCAGTGATTTAAACTTTTCTGGTTTTCTTTTAAAAACACCAGACTTCAGTGATTTAATTGGGGCACTAGAACATGTTTATAAAATCTGGAAAAATTCACATAGGCTCCATTTGACATTTAGAACCTCCACAAAAAGTTTGGGCTCCAAATAAAATGTTTAGATTCACAATTAATTGTACTGTTGCCATATGGTCATTTTTGATGAATTACAAAATACATTTATTTGAAGCACTTTAGTATTTCCAAAAATAAAGAAAATATTCATGGAGGAGCTCACAATAATATTGAAGCTCCCCATGATTTTTTTTTGAATTTTTGGAAAGGTTTAGCATGATTTCAAAATAGGAGTTGAATTGCACCAAATTTGGATTCTCATATTTATTTCCCATTGGCAAATATTTGGAAATTGAGAAGAGGTGATAAAAGCAAAGTTGGATCTTCCTAACAATTTGGAAGTTCATTTAGTTTGTTGACATGTTGAGCAATGGTATTTGGTTTGGATGTTGGGAAGTTCGCCTCCTCATTTCAAATTGTTACCAAGTGAGAGTTTGAAATGGCAATTTCATATGGATGCTATGATGCAAACATGGAAACAAAAAGTGGAAAAAATCTTCGTATTTTTCAGTACCAAGTTGGGGCTGTTACAATTCTACCCCCCTTACAGGAATCTCGTCCCGAGATTCTAGGCTTGAGTGAAGAAGGTGGGGTATTCCCGACGAAGGCTAGTTTCACGCTCCCAAGTCGCTTCTTCTTCGGAATGGTTAGACCATTGGATTTTGAGGAACTTGATGGTCTTGTTGCGGGTTTTCCTCTCCGCTTCATCCAAGATGCGGATAGGATGCTCGCGATAGGTCAAATCCTCCTGGATGTCCAATGCCTCATGATCAACCCCACAGATTGGATCTTTGAAGCAACGACGGAGTTGGGAGACATGGAACACATCATGCACATCCCGGGAAGTTGTAGGTCAACTCAAGTTGATAGGAGAGATCTCCTCGCTTGGCTAGGACGGTAAAAGGGCCAACATAGCGAGTGCCAATTGCCCTTGATTCCGAAGCGACGAACGCCTCAGAGAGGAGAGACTCGAAGATAGGCCTTGTCACCAATTTCATAGTGGACCTCTTGATGATGCTTGTCATAATAGCTTTTCTGATGGGATTGGGCAGCCTTGAGATTATCCCGAATGTTACGGACTTTCTCCTCGGCTTCATTGATCACATCAGGACCGAGAGTGGCCTCTCTCTGGCTTCAGACCATTGAGAGAGTCCGGCATTTCCTCCCATAAAGAACCTCAAAGGGAGCCATTTTGCAAACTGGCTTGATAGCTATTGTTGTAGGAGAACTCGGCGAGAGGGAGGTATTTTTCCCAACCCTTGCCGAAGGAGATGACACAAGCCCGAAGCATGTCCTCAAGAACTTGATTTACTCTTTCATTTTGACCGTTGGTTTGAGGATTATAGGCGGTGCTGAAGTTGAGACGGGTTCCAAGAGCCGTTTGGAAACTTTGCCAAAACTTGGACACAAATAAGCTTCCACGGTCGGAGATGATCCGCAAAGGAACCCCGTGCAAAGGAACATTCCGGGCCATATACAAGTCGGCAAGTTGGCTTGCTCGAATATCATCACGGACCGGAACGAAGTGGGCAACCTTTACAAACGGTCGATGATGACCCAAATAGCATTGTTGCCCTTTTGTGACTTTGGAAATCCGGTGATGAAATCCATACCAACTTCATCCCATTTCCACTCGGGAACGGCTTATGGGGCGATGGGTACCAGCTGGCCTTTGATGTTCAGCTTTCACCCGCGACAGACGTCGCATTCAGCAACAGATTTGGCAATTTCCCGCTCATGCGAGTCCACCAGAATTTGGGACGGAGGTCTTGGTACATTTTTGTGCTACCCGGGATGGATGGATATAGGATATTCATGGGCTTCTTGGAGGATTAAC
>QRDG01000344.1:323429-437711 GCA_012064385.1 Puccinellia tenuiflora
TTGTGGAAATATGAGTAATTTTCCTTGTTTAAATAACACATAGTTTTTGACTGAAATTTTTCAATAAATCAAAATGATTATATTTGTAAAATCTTTCAAGTGAGATAAGTGTTTTTATTTAAAAAAATCAAATAAATGCAGTTTATATTTGAAAAAATCGTTTAAATAACATAATTGTTCATGTTTGAAAATCATTCTAATAAATAAATGTTTTACTAAAACTTGTTCAAATAACATAATTGTTCATGTATTGAAGATTGTTCAAATAATATTAATGTTGTATTGAAATATTTTTCAAACAACTAAAATGTTCATATTTGAAAATTCATTCAAATAGCATATTTTTATGTTTGAAAATCGTTCGAATAAAATAAATATATTTATTAGTTTTTTTACATATATAATATATTTTTATTAGAATGATTTTTTGTTCTTTTTCCCACAAACATAAACACATTTTTTGTTAGTATATAAACATAAAAAAACAGAAACTAAAAAAAGAAATAAAGAGTACCTGCGTATTAGGGCCGGCCCATTTTGATGCGGAAGGGTGCGCGGCGCGTCGCTGCTTCCGCGTACCGCGGGATATCGGATCCCCCCCCCCATCTTCAGCGCAAACTTTTGCCGCCATAAGCGGGGGGAACCAGCTCATGCCGCCTGAAGAATTGCCTAAAGGCCCGGCCCATTGGCCGTTTTTTTTATTTTTTCTTGTCCTTTATTTCTTTTTCTTTCCTTTTTCCTTTTCTATTTTTTCTGTTTACTTTACTTTGTAGGGTATTAAAAATAAATAAATAAAGTTTGAAATTCGAAAATGTTCAGATTTTAAAATGTTTGGATTAGGAAAATGTTCAGTTTTGAAAAAATGTTTGTGGTTTGACAATGTTCGGATTTTTCTCAAAAAAATGTTCGGATTTTAGAAATGTTGAGATTTAAAACAGAGTACCACAGGGAAGAGGGGTGTGTGGCGCCTCCTGTTTCGCTTACCGTGGTGAATAGAAGCCCCGATCTTTCGCCTCTACGCGAGTCGGTCCTGCAGCTCGATCGATGTGCAACGGTTTATCCGGCTCAACGCCTAATGAACCTACATCTAGTTGCTCTATTACCAGTTTATAATCGTTGTAGACACGTCGTCAATCTACCGAGTATCAGCAATCATAACATGATGTTGTATGCTCAGTCCCCCAAAAAACTAACCTTTTAAGGGGACACCCTCATCCTTCGTTGTCTACCTCCTCGCACAATGTATATGAGGCTCCACGCTTAGCTGCTATGCACGGTCGCATACCACGTGCCCTCATAGTTAGGGATACCCTTATTTATGCTTTTTTTTTTAACAGAAAGACACCCTCAATTACATGTATGTTGCCACAACGAATGTAGGACTGAGAGCATTTCCAGTCGCACCCCCCTATAACGTCCAGTAATAGCGCCGGAAAAGCGCTATTGGGAGTACCGACGCATGTTGTCGCATATGGACGGCGCCTCTTCCCACTAGTGCCCCTAATAGCCCGCTCTCAATACTTCCATTTCATGAGAAATTTAAACAAACTGAAAAATACAAATCGAGTTCAACACATAATTAGTTGATGCCATTATGAGATCCTGCCATGTCTCTAATCCACAGGTCATGATCTGGCATAGCTTCAAGTACCACACTTCACTCTCTAGTGTTTCGTTTGTACAATCCTCCTTGCAAATAAAATGGATAATTCTTCCAACTCTCGTGCATGTAATCAATGCTTTCAAGTATCTTAGAAAATCCTCTCGTTGCATTTTGTGCCATGATCAGAGCTGTCTCTTTTTCATTTGGTCCTCTCAAATATTTTGGTCCAAACACTGTCATCACCGCTCTGCAGAATCTGTACATGGAGTAAATAGCTGTGGATTCAAACATGCGCAGAGCATCTGCTAGAGCTCCGTATGCAAGCATCCTCATGAGCATGTATGAATTGATGAGAAACCATCACCCCAATGCAGTCTTTTTTTCAACTAGAAGTAGCTATTGTACTCCCTCACGACATGCACCATCCGTAAGAACATCTCCCCGTTCATCTGAAAGCGACGCCGAAAATCCTTTGGAGGAAATGTTGATGATCGCTACTTCTTCCATCAATAGGTGCATCGTCAACTCATCGTCGCTATCCATGGCAATCGATCGAACACCTAGCGTGCAAGGCAGGCGCGCGAGGTCGCCGGGAGCTCTATGCCCGATGGAGTCGACGAGCACCGGCGCGAGGAGGCCCTAGGCGAGATGTAGGAGGTCCGCCATGATTTCTATGCCCGGGGAGATGAGCGCTAGCAAAATGGTGGGAAGCGACGGTCGAATGATGGCGAGAAAGAGGGGGGGTGGTGTGAGGGGGTAAGGGAGGGAGGGGAGGGAGATGAATCAGGGCGGAAGATAGGAAAGAGAAAATAATGTTTTGGTTGTGTCCGTGACCGTTTAGGTCCGCCTCTCGGTGTCTGACATAGCATGCGGTTTCATCGAGCAATACCAGACAGCTCACAATACAGGGGGACACTTGGGTAGGATCTCACCTTAGGTGAGATCTATGAGATCAATTTTTTTCATGAACAAAACATGTTCAAAAAAATTCAAAAAAAATTGACAACATGCATCTATGTTATATATGCAACGTCAAAAATTTGCAAGTTCAAATTTGACCTACAGTTGGAGAGACAAAAAAGAGAAATTTCGGTGTGAATAGTGTGAAACACTATTTACTCAAATCTGGCACTATTCACAGTATGATTTTGCATTTTTGTTTCTCAAACTGTAGATCGAATTTTGAGCTGAATTTTTTTGGAGTTGTACAAACTACCGGTAGGTATGTTGTGTAATTTTTTCAGATTTTTTAACAATTCATAAATATGAGTTTTGTGTCGTGATCCTATACAATTCATAAATATGAGTTTTGTGTCGTGATCGAATTTTAACAATTCACCTAAAAGTGAGATCCTATACAAGTTTCCCCCTCACAATACAACGGGTGAGGACGGTTTTTCGCAACACTATTGGACTGCGGCCACGAATTGAGATACATCATGCGCCTGCAGCAACACGTGTTGCTTTGTTACGTTCCCGTATGGCCATTTTACCGTGTTCGTCGCTGGTGCTGCGGCGGGATCGGAACTACAGCAAAAGGTGTATGCTCGCATCGCACGGCTGGATATCTCTTGAGCGGGCAGAAATGGGTAATTTTGTCTCGTTTGCGCACGTCGAAAAGATGGTCAAAAAGCCCGTAGCGGTGCACAAGAAAGCTGAAAGCCACACATTTCGTGACCGTACGTCCGTACTAAAATAAAGGTCATCCAGTTTGGGTTATACTTGTGTCTCTACTCTTGGAAGTATTATGTCTTCAAACTGTAAGGTTTTCATCCATGCAAAAAAAAAAAAAAAACTGTAAGGTTTTCATGAAAATGTATGGAAGATTTGAAACCTTCAAATTATATAGAAATGTGTTTGGGCCAATCTCTTAGTGTAAATACAACACCCAAACTTTCAAACAAAAAATTAATTAATTCGCACATGTTTAATTAGTTTTGAAACTGAGGCAAAAATATTTGCCTCATCCATTAATTTAGACGGAGAAAGTTGTCTAATTTATTTACCGAAAATCGGACAAAAACCATTACAATTTAAATAATTCACACATATTTAACATTGTTTTTTGTATACTTTTCAGATCAGAAACTCTAAATTGAATCTAGAGTTGCATCATTTTGGGTGGTGGTACAAATAAAGTGTCAATAGTTCTATACAATTTTTGCCGTCCCATACGAACACTGTATGTAGAGCCCGAGATAGAGCGAGTGCAGCGTATTGGAGCACGGGTTTCATGACGTCCACTTTTTGAAAAGTTAAAAAAACACATTTCTATTTCAAAAAAATTGTGAAATAAATCCTAGATGTAGACAACAATTCGACATATTATGAATTTTGAGCTGTGTAAAAATAAAAATAAAGATTCTGGATCTGAGGCTTGAACAGTACACGGTTCGAATTTTTTCAGATTTGTTAGAATTTGTTATTTTTATGTATTTCGAATATAAACTTTTTCGGGGTGAAAAATTGCTGGACTATAAAATACGTCATTGTAAACATCCAGTATTTTTAAAGTTTTTTTTTGAAACTTCAACATGTAGATTTCAAAAAATCTCAAAAAAAGTGCTTCATGTAGCCCGAGTTCCGATGCGATTTCTCGTTCGGAACCTTCCTCCAGGATCGTGAAAATCGACGAAATTGACCACGTGGCCAAACTTCAGCACGAAATGACCTTGTCTCGAAACTTTTTTCAAAACTAACCTTTTACGGCAAAGCCCTACAAAATGGCGTGGCCCTCCACATGGTTTCGCCGTAGACCGTGGCACTGCCCTACCTGGCAGCGTGGTAAAGCGGGCCCCCATTCCGTTTAGGTAGCGCCCTAGGCGGCGGCGTTGCCCTCCATATGGTAGCGCCGTGGGCAGCGGCGCTACCCTCCTGACTTAACAGACCGCGCGCCCGACCCGAGCCCATGCCTGTTCGTTCCAGGAAAGGCAAAACAGACCCGACCCGAGCCATGGCGGCCGCGTTTCCCCTCTCTCCTCCTCTCAAATCCTCTAGCCAAATCGAGCAGATCTGAAGGATTTCTCCGTGGATTTTGTGCTCTAACCTTTCCTAAAGGTAATCTCCTCCGAGCCCCTAAGTTTCATCCGAATTTTTTTGTCACATTAGGCCTATTTTACAATTTTAGGTGAAACCCTAGTTCATCTTACATTTGGAAATTCGTATGAAACATTGCAAATCTTTTTGTCCTCTACCATTTGTACATGACTCGCAATCCTTAGGCTTGTGTAATGATTTTTTTTGTAATTTTATTTAACCGGTTAACTTAGGTGTAGTAGATGCATGTTAAATTTTATTTAACCGGTTAACTTAGAGCTAGTACATTATTGGACTGATAGATGGATTGGTTGTTGATGTTGGTTAAGCATATTGTTTAAATTAGGAAATAAATTTGCTATCTCATATTGTGAAATAAATTTGCTTTCTCATATTATGAAATATATGTGTAATGTAGGATGGAACTACTCGATCATAAATATGATGTTGCGCACCATGCGCGGTTGATGGCGGAGGAGAAAAAGGTACATGTATCGATAATTGTAGTTCCAATGAGAAGATTGTATGGACATGTGATGTTCTAACTTGTAATTTTTTATAGGTGTTTTCACCTCTCCGGATGTGGGCTCACGAGGTCTCATCCAATCTGATGCGATATAACGAGGCGTACACACCATACATTGAGAGTCTCGGACTCCTTCCATTCATCCAGCTAGTAAATCGGTCGACGCCGAACATGAACCCAGCTGCCCTCACCGCACTAATTGACCGGTGGAGGCCCGAGACGCATACTTTTCATCTCTGCACCGGGGAGATGACGGTGAGTCTTCAGGATATGTGTCAATGATCCTTGCACTACCCATCGACGGAGCACCCGTGTGTTTTAGCACAGATTCCGCAGGTTGGCGCGAGTCGATGCTGGGTCTTATTGGTCAAGTACCTCCATGGAAGGTAGACCCTAGTAAGGAAAGAACCCCCTCCGGTGGGACATATGTTTGGATCAGACAACGGTTTAGTCAGTTGCCTGCTGATGCTAATGAAGAGCTGATTCAGCAGTATGCCCGTATATATGTGTGGTTTGTCATCTCTAGGTCTCTGTTTGCTGACGGCGGTGGTCGGACCACTCCGTGGATGTGGCTGAAGGCGTTAAGTGGTACCACTAAACTGAGCTAGGGTTCGGCAGCATTGGCATATTTGTACCGCCAAGTAAAGAAAGTTTCATATTTTCTCCACCTATTACGGTTTACAAATTATCTAACAGTGTCTCTACTTGTGCAGTTGGATGATGCTTGTCGTAGAACCGACAAAGATGGGTGTATGGGTGGTTGCTTGATCCTACTTTCGATATGGATGTGGGAACACTTCTCGGTTGGACGACCGACCATATTGCCTTTCAAGCCTTGGGAGGACCATGGAAACCCGCTGCGTAGGCCTACATGGGCGTACATGTGGGACGTGGTTTCAGATTATAGTGGTAACACAAACATGGACTATGTGCGATACACCAACGAGTTCGACGAGCTAACCCCTGAGCAGGTAATAGTTGACATGGTACCATTCACCTTTCGAAGATGGAACCTTGTACTAAATAATTTTTGTTGTAGGTGAACTGGCTGCCGTATGGTTGCGGATAATTTTGGACGCACAACCTTTCAGCTGAACCCAAAGTGCAAGGAGGAAGAACACCTTTGGCTGTTGCAATGCCCGATGATATGCGTGTGGGCTATTGAGTACCATCTACCACAGCGTGTGATGACCCAATTTGGGTTATATCAAAACACACCGCCGAACATAAGGACACGAAGTACTCTCTTCACATGTGAGTTTGCTTCCCCTTTTGTCGTTGCCATGTTATTACATAAATTAGATGATACTAATATTGCATGTTCTTAAAATTGTAGCTAGAATGGAGCGAAAATATCAGAAGAAGGTGAAGAATTGGTCTTCATACCATTCACATTATGTCGATAAGTCGAATGCCCGTTTAAAAGACGCCAGAGAAAACATAGTCCACATCGGAGAGCACCGGGGTTTCGACACAATTGTGTTTGATAGGTATCTTCGATGGTTTGTTCCATGGACTTGTGTGTCGTTATGCCCGCCGGCTTTGATCCTGACATATTAGAGGAGCACAACAGCAGTTCTGCCGAAGATCTTGTTACCGTGGAGTACAACAGACTCGTAAGAGATGGCAACCAAATCTAGTTCGCTCCTTGGATCAACTTTATGGTAACAACTCTTAGCTTTTTAGCTTCTTAGCTTTACATCATGTGGTACATTGACATATTTTTTCAATAGCGCACTGAGATCGACAACCAAGCTAGTGAAGCTGACCGAGATCTCGCGCATACTCGGACTAAGAAGGGCAACGCAGCCGTTAGAGAGTTCATCAAGGTACGTTGGTATACCTCTTCGGTGTGCATATTTCGTGTTAAGTTTCACTAACATCTTTGTTCTGAATGTCACAGCGATCCACCACTCGTTTGTGCATGTTGGCTCTTTTGTTTGGTTGCCGTGGCAACGATGATACAATTTCGTCAATGTCACCTTCGAGGGAATTCCGTGGTGAAGCTTCAAGCTCTCAGCCAGCACATCTTGATGACGAGGAGGATGAGGTAAGCAAAATGCCAATACTGCTTTAACCTTTGCGCATACATGAGATAGTTACCCTCGGTTTTTTGTTTTCTAGGTCCCTGACGATATGACCTTGCAAGAGTACCAACTTCAACGGTGGGACTTCAACTTTAGGTCTAGAGTCTTTTACACGGTACACTCCTTCTCAATGGGAAAAGAAAAATAAGGAGGTCCAACCAGAGCATGACCTCGAGCCTGAGGCAGATGCGGAGGTTGAGGAGGAGTCAGAGCATCAGGAAGAGGCTGATTTCGAGCAACAAGAATAGCAGGCCCTTACACCTAGGAGGGGTGTTAGGAGAGGTGTTGCAAAAAAGAAGGCTGCATCGAGCTCGGCTTTGAGGAGGCTTCGGACTGAGGGGGGCGTCATCCCCTGAGTTGGGGAGGAGGAGGGAAAGGGTAGACAGTAACTGTGGATTTGTGTTACTTGTCTTTCTATCTATGGATTTGAACTTTAAGTTGTCATGTAGCAGGATTTGTTGAACTTTAACTTCTCATGCACTTTAAGTTGTCATGTAGCTATGGATTTGTTGAATTTTAAGACTGAAGCAGTGTTTCTTGAATTGTGCCGTCAAATTCTGCGTTTACTTTTGAATTGTGCTGAATATATCTTTTATGAACTGTCATTTTAAACAGCAAAGTTGCAGCTCGGTTTGCTACAATTTTGCACATGGTAGCGCCCTAGGCAGCAGCGCTACCCTACAGACGGTAGCTCCGCAGGCAGCGGCGCTACCGTATGGACGGTAGCTCCCCAGCAGGCAGCAGCGTTACCCTCTTTTCCATAGCCGTTTTCGGCATCAACTGGCTGGGAGAAAAAGCACCCCTTCTGTTACTCTGGGTTTGCAATTTTGCACATGGTAGCGCCCCAGACAGCGGCGCTACCCTATTGATGGTAGCTCCGCAGGCAGCGGCTCTACACTCTCTTCCTTAGCCATTTTCGGCGTCGACTGGCTGGGAGAATAAGCACCCCTTCTGTTACTCTTGGTTTGCAATTTTGCACATGGTAGCGCCCCAGGCTGTGGCGCTACCCTGTTGACGGCAGCTCCCGTGACAGCGGCGCTGCCCTCTCTTCCTTAGCCGTTCTCGGCGTCGACTGGCTGGGAGAATAAGCACCCCTTCTGTTACTCTCGGTTTGCAATTTTGCACATGGTAGTGCCCCAGGCTGTGGCGCTACCCTGTTGACGGCAGCTCCCCAGACAGCGGCGCTGCCCTCTCTTCCTTAGCCATTTTCAGCGTCGACTGGCTGGGAGAATAAGCACCCCTTCTGTTACTCTCGGTTTGCAATTTTGCACATGGTAGCGCCTCAAGCTGTGGCGCTACCCTGTTGACGGCAGCTCCCCAGACAGCGTCGCTGCCCTCTCTTCCTTAGCCGTTTTTGGCGTCGACTGACTGGGAGAAAAAGCACCCCCTTCTGTTACTCTCGGTTTGCAATTTTGCATATGGTAGCACCCCAGGCTGTGGCGCTACCCTGTTGACGGCAGCTCCCGAGCCGTGGCGCTACCCTTTGCAGGTTGCAAAAAACTAGCAGCAAATGGACTTGTTGTTTTCACAAGAATTAACATATATCATGACAAGAACATCAAATTCATAAAGTTCAATACATTGCAAATCACGCACCAAATCCACGGAATTCATAACAATACACGGTTCAACACACAAATCCTTGATGGACACAAAGAGTTCATCACACTTAGTTCATCAGATAGTCCACGGCACCGACAATATCAATGTTGGATACTCTATTGAGTCGAACGGGGATACTTCCCCTTACGCTTCGCCGCATCCTTTTCCGCTTCCTCCTCCTCTTGTGCCCGACGAGCCCTCTCACGCTTCCTTGACCTCTCCTCCTCATGCTTCTTTGCCTCTTCATGCTCCTTTGCCTCCTTCTCCAAACGTTCCACGAGTAGCCGTTCTTTCCTCTTCTCTTCCTGCTTTTCATCACGCTCCTTCTCCGATGCATGTTCAACTATCTTTGCAAACTGATACTCAACCTCATGCTTGTGGTAATCACTTTGCTCCATGTGTATCCACTTGTAGAAGCGGCAAAGGGGAGGTGGAGACTGAAAAAATATTGGTATTAGCATGTACGAAGAAATTTAGAAATTTGTCATGTACAAAGTAGGACACATACCTTCGGACGGTCATAGGTGTTCTTTGGTTTCGCCTTGTCATGTGCATAGTTCGGACACAACCAAAATATTCTTCCACTTGTTTCATCCCAATCCGTCGATTGCTTACAAATCTAGTCATCACCACACCAACACTTCACCGGAACCAACTCCGCCTCACCAAGATTCTTCCCGCGTACCTCCACGTCCATGGTTTCTCCATCGGATCGGAGGACCCCATACCTACAAAATTTAGCACAAAATTGTTAGTACAATAAAATGAAATAATATTTGAGATAAAATAGATAATGTAATAAATTCCATTCATACCCAATTAATACCGGGCTCGACCACGAGTACCACCTCTACGACCTCTTCGTCCACCATCGCGAAAATGGTCAAACATTGAAATGCGACGCCCGCTACCACCTTATTGGCTACCACCGTGTTGGCTACCACCTTGTTGGCTACCACTGTGTTGGCTACCACCTTGTTGGCTACCACCGTGTTGGCTACCACCTTGTTGGATACCACCGTGTTTGCTACCACCTTGTTGGCTAACACCATATTGGCTACCACCTTGTTGGCTACCACCGTGTTGGCTACCACCTTTTTGGCTACCACCTTGTTGGCTACCACCGTGTTGGCTACCACCTTCATTTCCCTTTTTCCTATTCCTTTGAATACAACCTCTAGTGTTGTGTCCATCACCATTGCATCCTCCACAACAGGCACTAGCACGGGGCTCCTGAAAATGTTGGCTGCCCCATTCTCGCAGGCCTCCAGCACCCCACGCGTCCATATCATTTCTGAAACGCTTTGTCTTCCGTCTCCCCCGCGTGTTCACCTTCAATTCAAGATCGGGCCAAAGTTGAATTCCATGATACTCCGGCCACTGAGATTGGTCAAAGTAAGGATGAAATCTACTCTCCCATGTGTGTTTCGTTGCCTCAATCGAGTATTCTGACACGCGGATGGGGCCAACTTCTTTCACCTTCACTTTTCTTACGTGTCCCACCGTCCGCAAGTGTGAGCATGGGAGATGAAGCAATTGAGGCCTCTGGCATGAACACTCTCCTTTTTTAGCATGACTTTGCATGCCCGCCCTCCGTGTTGCACACCACCTACCGTGATACCTCCCGGCTCATTGACTTGGTAAATCTACTCGTCGTTATCAAAACATTGAGCGGTTTGGGAGTCCGACTTCCTTGACTGGTGAAAGTGCATGGTTGCCCCCATGTGTGGTTTTGGTAATTAATGACAATCTCTATGGACTAATGTTTGTATTAAGCTACTTGTAGATGTGTCCATTTGCAGTGCTTGATCTCCATTTGTTGGAATCAAGGCTAAGGGAAGAAGCGTATTTGTTGATCAAGGCTAAGTGCGAGTTGATCAACACTCAAGTCTAAGTGAAGATATGCGAAGAGGTGCTTCTCCCATATTGGTGTATGGAGGAGCAACATGTGAGCCTTCACCAAGCAAAGCACAATCAAGAAAGTTGGTTCGTCTTGAGGAGATGAAGATCGTCTTTATCGACCTCATTAAGCGCAAGGCAAAGGCATGTTCTTGATAGGCTTTCTATTTTACCGGTCTCATGATGTTAGTTGAGAGACCGGGTTATAGGATAGATAGCCGTACTATCAAGAGGGGCTCTCGACCGAGTATCTTGATCATATCATTCGTGGAGAGCTCAAACCTTTGCATCCTTGCAATCATCTTTATTGGTTCTTATTTGTCTCTTATTGTGGTGTGGTCTTGGTGCTTGTCGTGCTTGTCATGACAAGGCTAAGTTCACCGAAAACGGTTTTCATATGCGTCTTCTATTGCGTTTTCGGTATTGGATTTTTTGCCGGTTCATTCGTGCGGAAGGTTTCTCTCTTCCATTTCTTTGCAAAATCTCCATTGCTTGTTTGCTAAATTTCTAAGGGTAGCATTTGTCGTCCTCTTTCCAACCAAATTGGTTTCACTTCATTCGGACTTCATTTCCAGAAGATATAGTATTTTCGGTGTGCAAAAGAGAGTATTAATCTTTCCCCTTTTGTTTTTATAATATCTTGTTGGACCATCACTACAGGAAAAACAGGCTTTGCCAAGCGGCCAAAACACTTGGCGAAGGCCGTAAAACGCTCGGCAAAGCCTTTGCCGAGTTCATTCCATCGGGGCTCTCGGCAAAGGGTGTCGGCAGAGGAGGTACCGGCAAAGAGCTCTTTGCCGAGTTCATTCCGTCGGGGCTCTCGGCAAAACCTTTGCCGTGTGTTATTATCAAGCGCTCGGCAAAGAAAAGTAAACGGACGTTACCTACACGGAAACAGTGATGCCACGTCACAGGTGTCTTTGCCGAGTGTCTTTCCAGACAGCCGTCGGCAAAGATTGTTCCTTTGCCAAGTGCTATGTGATACAACCCTCGGTAAAGACCCGTCTTGTGGGGTCCAGCAGTAGTCTTTACCGAGTGCTCAGGTGAAGAGCCGTCGGCAAAGACCCCTCTTATGGGGCCGAGACACAGGCTTTGCCAAGCGTAGCTCTTGGCAAAGACTTTGAATTTTGTTTTTTTATATATTTCGCAATAATCCTGCAGTTCAAATAATTCAATAATCATGCAGTTCAAATAATTCAATATTCAAAAAATACATTATTCCGACTTAACAACACATCAATTATTATCTACTGACAAAATACCAGAAACCAGAACAATACGCATAAATCCATTTGTGTATATGCATGATAGGTAGCTCACACAAACGACAACTCCAGCAAGGGATCTGACCATGCCATAAACAAAGCAAACCTGGCCACGAATCAAGTATTGACAGAACTATACCAGTGGTTCAAAATTATTATAACTACACTGAGGGCACTCAACAGCCATGCCAGCAGATAATATCAATAACCTTTACAATCTCCAATAAGAAGAACAATAAATCAACCCCAGGGGGAGACACTACTAATGGAGTCCACCTCTGATTGAGATGCTTCCCGACCAACTGAAGTATCTAGCTACACCGCCAAACATCCACTTCATACACTAATGCAGAAACAGCAGGAGACGAATTCTCATCTTCATATACCAATTCATTTTCAATTTCTACGGTTTGCCCAGAGGAACAAGCAAACAGTTCTACTACTGTCACAAAAAAGTGAAGGAAAAACTACAAGCGAACATGAAGGTAATCTTACCAAGCCTCCTGAGCTCATCTTGATCAACAAGAGTGTGACTCGTAAACCGATAAGCCTCACATGTCCTCGAAATCACAGCCAAGAACCATGTCCTCATACAGCTCCAACGACTCTTCCGGTGTCACTGCCTGCATACAGCAAGACACTGCAAATTAGGAATACATATTCAACAATTGAGAGCCTAAGGTTCTCGACCTTTTCATATAAAGGAATGGCAGGTTCTAAACATGAAAAGGCTTCAAATATTTGACATATTAAAGAAAAAATCCTATATCATCAGCCTACAAGTACGTTCAAATAGCACTTGGATTTTCATGAAGCGGTTTCTGCAACACATAAATTAGGCAACACATAACTATGTATGGATGAGATCAAACACATAACTATTCTAGAACTAGAGCTGCTACTTGGGTTGTGCACATAAAACAAGATTGAACTAGCACTCTTTTGCCGATTTTGTCCAGGTTGATTCCAGTCCCGGGATGACACTTAAGAGGTCAGCAGAACACATCACTATAAAGCACCCTTGCAAGTGTTTTAACCAATATTGATTGAACATTTCAAAATTAAAACTATATTTGTGTGATATGATCATATGAACTATACTATAACTGAGCCTTTGAGCTTGCAGTACATAAATAACCGAACAATCACAGTCATATTATCTAATCGAAATACTCTTAGAGGTAAACACCTTTAGGCAAAGATACTCGCAGAATTTCATGCATCCATTACTTACTGCTAAATCTAAACAACAAACACTAATTCACTAGCATGAAGCGTTCAGGTTCTTTGGCCACATGAAAACATTCTTCCAAAATAGAAGGAATGATACATGTGCTCAGATTTAGCACCTAGTCAAGATATTTAACAAACGTAACTAGAAGCCTTCCATACAAATTCTTGAAACAGAGATCGGGGGTCCTCACCTGCACGGCCAGTGGATGAGAGCTCGTCGCGGGGGAGGTCGATGCTGAGGCTGGTCCCAGAACTACGGCTGGTGCAGCAGCAGCAGCACGCCGCCCTCCCTGCTTCATTTTCGGCGGTAAAGAAAGAGGACTGGAACGACCTAAAGCTGCAGCGGCGTGGCGGACGAAGGCTGCGCGCCCTGGTTGCTGGCTGCAGCATGCGCCGTCCGTGATGCGGGCAGGCCAGATCGACGGAGCGGCGCCCGTGGGTTCACGCACGGACGCACGCGCCGGCGAGCAGGCCCAGCTGTGCATCCCCTTGATCTGCTCGTGGGCATGGAAGGGACGGGACGATCTTGCGGTGCGTCTCCAGATCGCCGCCGCGTGCAGCAGCACCCTGGAGAAGGTAGAACCCATCCATGGCGGGGTCGGGGACGGCCACGAGCGGCGGCGCAGCCGGAGAAGGCGACGACGGCTCGAGGAGGTGCGCCGGCAGGTGGATCGAGGGTGGAGAAAAGGGATCGAGAGGGAGGCGGCGCTGAAGGGGATCGAGGGAGAGAGTGTTGTGCGTGTGTGGGTGCTTAGGGTTGGGTGGTTTCGTGCTGTGCGTGGCCAGCGTGGGTGGGGATGGTTTGGACGGTGGAGATGGACGGTTTTGATCCTTCGCAGATGGTTCGATCCGTGGGCAGCCGGCTCTTGCGTCTCATTGGCTGTACAACATCTCACCCGGATCATAGAAATATGAGGTTTTTTTGTTGTTGGCGGTACTCCGGATCCATTTTACTCATTTACGTGCAAGAGGCAATGCATGTTGGTATTACACCTTCGCATTCATGTGTCGAACTTGTGTTTGTCACTTTGTTGTGGTGGACTTGTATTCTAGGGCTCCACCGTTGTCCGTCGGCAAGAGAATGGTCACATCTTGATTAAAATTAATTTGAACAAACTCAGTTCGGTAACATTGTTTCCCATACCAAGATACACCGATGTACCAAATATGAGCATATTATCACAAACTATGCCACGGGAATGGTCAGATCTTGATAGTTTGGCTTGAAACTTATACATGTTTATAGATGATAGAGCTTTTTGTGAAGGATTATTTTGAAAAGTTTATCAGAATTCAAGGATTATCACACACTTCTAGTTCAAATTGGAATTACTTTCGGAAAATTGGCATAAAGTAATTTAAATGTGCGAAATTAGGTAGAAAGCGGGAAAATTCCTCATATTTGCGAATTATCCATCAAATATGGACTACTTTGTGTGAAAATTGGATGGGTGCCATTTTGCACCATATTTGTTGTACTTACTTCACAAAAAAAGTCATTTTTAGCACTTAAAAAATGAAAAATGGTATTTATAAAAATAATTTATAAAAACTCACTTCGGTAACATTGTTTCTCGTACCAAGCTACACCTATGTACCAAATATGGGCATATTATCACAAACTATGCCACGGGAATGGTCAGATCTTGATAGTTTGGCTTGAAACCTATACATGTTTATAGATGATAGAGCTTTTTGTGAATGATTGTCTTGAAAAGTTTATCAGAACTCAAGGATTATCACACACTTCTAGTTCAAATTGGAATTACTTTTGGAAAATTGGCATAAAGTAATTTAAATGTGCGAAATTAGGTAGAAAGCGGGAAAATTCCTCATATTTGCGAATTATCCATCAAATATGGACTACTTTGTGTGAAAATTGGATGGGTGCCATTTTGCACCATATTTGTTGTACTTGCTTCACAAAAAAGTCATTTTTAGCACTTAAAAAATGAAAAATGGTACTTATAAAAATAATTTGTAAAAACTCACTTTGGTAACATTGTTTCTCGTACCAAGCTACACCTATGTACCAAATATGGGCATATTATCACAAACTATGCCACGGGAATGGTCAGATCTTGATAGTTTGGCTTGAAACCTATACATGTTTATAGATGATAGAGCTTTTTGTGAATGATTGTCTTGAAAATTTTATCAGAACTCAAGTTTATTATTTTTCCTAGAAACTAGTACACATAAGAGTACTCCATGCGGAAGGATTTATTTTTTTGATGTTTTCTTCATTTTCTTTGAGTTTTTTCAAAAAAATGTCCAAATGGAGAGCATGGCTATTCGTTGCAAGAGGTCGAATTTTTCAAAACTATCTACGATTCTGTGAAATAATCACTACTTGTGTATCTTAAAATGATTTTAAAAAATTCAGAGCAAACTATCACACACTTCTAGTTCAAATTGGAATTACTTTCGGAAAATTGGCATAAAGTAATTTAAATGTGCGAAATTAGGTAGAAAGTGGGAAAATTCCTCATATTTGCGAATTATCCATCAAATATGGACTACTTTGTGTGAAAATTGGATGGGTGCCATTTTGCACCATATTTGTTGTACTTACTTCACAAAAAAAGTCATTTTTAACACTTAAAAAATGAAAAATGGTATTTATAAAAATAATTTGTAAAAACTCACTTCGGTAACATTGTTTCTCGTACCAAGCTACACCTATGTACCAAATATGGGCATATTATCACAAACTATGCCACGGGAATGGTCACATCTTGCTAGTTTGGCTTGAAACCTATACATGTTTATAGATGATAGAGCTTTTTGTGAACGGATTTTTGGAAAGTTTGTCAGAACTCAAGTTTATTATTTTTCCTAGAAACTAGTACACATAAGAGTACTCCATGCGGAAGGATTTATTTTTTTGATGTTTTCTTCATTTTCTTTGAGTTTTTTCAAAAAAAAAAGGTCCAAATGGAGGGCATGGCTATTCGTTGAAAGAGGTCGAATTTTTCAAAACTATCTACGATTCTGTGAAATAATCACTATTTGTGTATCTTAAAATGATTTTAAAAAAATCAGAGTAAACTATCACACACTTGTAGTTCAAATTGGAATTACTTTCGGAAAATTGGCATAAAGTAATTTAAATGTGCGAAATTAGTTAGAAAGCGGGAAATTCCTCATATTTGCGAATTAACCATCAAATATGTACTGCTTTGTATGAAAATTGGATGGGTGCCATTTTGCACCATATTTTTTGTACTTACTTCACAAAAAAAGTCATTTTAACACTTAAAAAATAAAAAATGGTATTTATAAAAATAATTTGAAAAACTCACTTCGGTAACATTGTTTCTCGTACAAAGCTACACCTATGTACGAAATATGGGCATATTATAACAAACTATGCCACGGAAATGGTCACATCTTGATAGTTTGGCTTGAAACCTGTACATGTTTATAGATGATAGAGTTTTTTGTGAAGGATTGTTTTGAAAAGTTTATCAGAACTTAAGTTTATTATTTTTCCTAGAAACTAGTACACATAAGAGTACTCCATGCTGAAGGATTTTTTTTAATGTTTTCTTCATTTTCTTTGAGTTTTTTCAAAAAAAGGTCCAAATGGAGAGCATGGCTATTCGTTGAAAAAGGTCGATTTTTTCAAAACTATCTACGATTCTGTGAAATAATCACTACTTTTGTATCTTAAAATGATTTTTTTTAAATTCAGAGCAAACTATCACACATTGTAGTTCAAATTGGAATTACTTTCGGAAAATTGGCATAAAGTAATTTAAATGTGCGAAATTAGGTAGAAAGCGGGAAAATTCCTCATATTTGCGACTTATCCATCAAATATGGGCTACTTTGTGTGAAAATTGGATGGGTGCCATTTTGCACCATATTTGTTGTACTTACTTCACAAAAAAAGTCATTTTTAGCACTTAAAAAATGAAAAATGGTATTTATAAAAATAATTTGTAAAAACTCACTTCGGTAACATTGTTTATCGTACCAAGCTACACCTATGTACCAAATATGGGCATATTATCACAAACTATGTAACGGGAATGGTCACATCTTGATAGTTTGGCTTGAAACCTATACATGTTTATAGATGATAGAGCTTTTTGTAAAGGATTGTTTTGAAAAGTTTATCAGAACTCAAGTTTATTATTTTTTCTAGAAACTAGTACACATAAGAGTACTCCATGTGGAAGGATTTGTTTTTTTGATGTTTTCTTCATTTTCTTTGAGTTTTTTCAAAAAAAAGGTCCAAATGGAGAGTATGACTATTCGTTGAGAGAGGTCAAATTTTTCAAAACTATCAATGGTTCTGTGTAATAATCAGTACTTTTGTATCTTAAAATGATTTTTCTAAAATATTCAGAGCAAACTATCACACACTTGTAGATCAAATTGGAATTACTTTCGGAAAATTGGCATAAAGTAATTTAAATGTGCGAAATTAGGTAGAAAGCGGGAAAATTCCTCATATTTGCGAATTATCCATCAAATATGGACTACTTTGTGTGAAAATTGGATGGGTGCCATTTTGCACCATATTTTTGTACTTACTTCACAAAAAAAAGTCATTTTTAACACTTAAAATATGAAAAATGGTATTTATAAAAATAATTTGAAAAAACTTACTTCGGTAACATTGTTTCTCGTACCAAGCTACACCTATGTACCAAATATGGGCACATTATCACAAACTATGCCATAGGAACGGTCATATCTTTATTACAAATAGATAAAGTAAAATTGGAAAATAATCTTTGCCAAGCATAAATCTTTTCCAAGTGTAAATATGACGTTGCCGAGTGTCCCAGAGAAATATGCTCGGCAAAGAACTATGTTGGCTTAAAATAAAAAGTTAAATTGGGGAAAATATTGCAAAAGAAAACTCAAAATTCTTTGCCGAGTGTCCTGAAGTAATACGCTCGGCAAAGAATTAAAATTACCCTAAAAATAAACAAAAATTAAAATTTTATTGCGGAAAAATTATTACATCCGCAGTAAAATTTGGCGCGAAAAAAATCAAAATCTTTGCCGAGTGTATTTACATTCAACACTCTGCAAAGAGGATGGTCGTTACAGTTTCGTCAAAGCCGTGTGATGGAGGACGACCAATACAGTTCTTTGCCGAGTGTTTTTATAATTTTTTGCCGATCGTATTTCTTTGTCGAGTGTTTTTCTGTTTCTTTGCCGAGCGTATTTCTTTGCCGAGTGTTTTTCTATTTCTTTGCCGAGTGTATTTCTTTGCCGAGCGTGTTTTTCTCGAACACTTGTCAAAGATCGTCTTTTCCGAGCGTCCGCAAAAAAACTCTCGGCAAATCCCCTGAAACTTGGCAAAGTTCCTTTTTCCCGTAGTGCATGATGTTTCTCTGCATAATCTTATGTTTCTCGTTGTGACGATTCTAACGAGCCCAAGATCATCAAAAACGGAGTCCGGATGCAAAAGATTTGCCCGCTTTCAGTTTTGCTCTTTCTGTAGTTTTTCAGTGGGGCGGAAGTTCCGGCCCCCGGAAATTCTGGCCCTACGAGAAAACGGCTAAGTCATTTTTGGGATTCCTCTCTGGAGGGGTCCCGGAACTTCTCCCCGGAAGTTCCCCCGGAAATTTCCGGTGGCCCGGAAGTTCCAGCCCTGGAAGTTTTCCTGTGGAATTTTGGCTAAGTCATTTTTCGGTTTTTCTCTCGAGAGGGGTCCCGGAGGTTTTGGGCGGAGATTCTCCCCGGAGATATCCGGCCCACCGGAAGTTCCAGTGTAAGCACCGGAAGTTCCGGCCCCAGGCCGGAAGTTCCGGTACATAACACCGGAAGTTCCGGCCCCTCGCTGCTCCAACGGTCAGATTTTTGGGGGAGGCTATAAATATCCTCATTCTTCCCCAAGAGGAGGCTGCCCACTTTTTTCCTCTCTCCTCCATTGTTTGACCTCAAAAAAGCTTGGTTTTCTCTCAATCCCTCCAATAATTCTTGTCCAAATTTAGGGATTCAAGAGAGGAGATCTAGATCTACGTTTCCACCGAACAATCTCTCCTCGAAGTGAGGGGAACCTAGTGGATCTAGTTCTTGGAGTTCTTTGTAGTTCTCCTCTTTGTTCTTCCTCTCTTATTCCCCCCAAAGCATTTGTTGCTTAGTTGGAATTTGAGAGTGAAGGATTTGAGCACTTGTGCTCTTGCCATTTGCATTAGTTGCATCGGTTTGTGCTCTCCACGAGGATTCGTGGAAGTTGAAGGTTGAGAAGCTTATTACTCTTGGGTGCATTGTGTTCCCAAGAGCTTGTGCCTGTTGGGTGCATTGTGTACCCTAGACGGTTGGTGGTGTCGCGAAGACTTCGAGTTGTGAAGCTTCGGGCAAGATTTGGGAGCCCCCAATTGAGTTGTGGGTGTGTGCCCCAAGAACGTTGTAAAGGCTCCGGATTCCGCCTTGAAGGATTCCGATAGTGGAAGGTGAACCAAACCCTTGGGTGCGGTTCATCGGAGAATAGGGTAAGGCCTTTGTGGCATCTTGAGTAGGCCTCTTGTGGCGAGCTCACACCCCTCCAACGAGACGTACTCCCTTAACAAGGAGGAACTCGGGAATACATCCTCGTCTCCGTGTGCCTCGGTTATTTCTATACCCGAGCTCTTTACTTATGCACTTTACATTGTGATAGCCTTTGTGCTTGATGTCATATATATTGCTATCACCTTGTTGTTATATTGCTTAGCATAAGTTGTTGGTGCACATAGGTAAACCTAGTATATTAGGTTGTTGGCTTGTTAATTTAAACACCTAGTTTTATTCCGCAATTATCAAGCCTTAAACCGGAAAAGTTTTAATCGCCTATTCACCCCCCCTCTAGGCGACATCGTTTGTTCTTTCAACTGGTATGACACCCATTTGTCAACTTTGGGCGGGTACTTGTACTTCTTTTGTTGATGGTCTTTCCTGCAATCTGATCATCAGTCTCCTTGTTGTACTTCTAAAAATACACATTCAACTTGTCGAACGTATATTGAACTATTGCGGTCACAGACAATGCACGGACACCCCTGATCACATTGTTGAAACATTCTGCCATGTTGCTTGTCATGTCACCGTACCTCCTACCCCCTTCATCAAACGCTCGCGCCCACTTGTGGACCTGTGATTCATGTCGGTGCAAAAACTCTTGACCCCCAGCCGATATTGTGAGAGTGAGCAATCTGTTGTATAATCTCGCGAAATGTCGCTCGGTGAAAGCGAGGCAATAATCTTTGAGATCGTCGGACAACTCCTTACTATTACATGCCCTATAGAAGTTTGACGCAAAATGCCTCATGCACCATCTATGATGCACACAAGCATGTCCTGGAATTTCAATCTCCACAACGTTGAGTATGCGCTGGTGGTGGTCCGAGATGACACAAACCTCTCTTTGAGCCTCAATGCACTTGGTTCGTACAAGATTCATGAACCACTCCCAGTTATCGTTGTTCTCTGCTGTAACCAAAGCAAAAGACCAAAGGCAGCAAACTATCATTGGCATCATGAGCTAGTGCGACTAAGAGTGTGCCTTTGAATTGACCGGTCAAAAATGTGCCATCCACAGAGATAACCGGCCTACAATGCTTAAATGCCATTATGCATTGTCCAAAAGACCAAAATGCACGGCGAAATACCCGGACGAGTGCACCGTTGATAATCCGGGTCTTGTTGGGTAATGGCTCGACCACCCAATACATGCCCGGGTTAGTAGCCGCCATCGCACCCAACAACCTAGGGAGTCAGTTATATGCTTCTTCCCAATCACCATACAACATCTTAAATGCGGCTTGCTTAGCCTTTCATGCTTTTCTGTACTTCAGCATGTAACCGAAGAGGCCTTTCACCATATCTATGATACCATTAATGGTAAAAGTCGGGAGTGCCGATATGGTATTGGAAAGTCTATATGCGATGAAATCGGAGGTTAGTTGTCGGTGCTTATCCTCAACATCTTCGTCATCCACATCCCTACCATCACACATGTGTGTCGACACACAACTTTTTATCCACCAAATAGCCCCCCCCCCCTTCCATGATCTTGCACGCACAATCCATGGACACCCTTCCTGCTCACATTTAACCGTGTAACACTTTTTTATATCGGAGTGTACCACCTTGAACGGTCGATAATACTTAACCGCATACTCCTTAAGCCATGTCTTCAACTCCAAAAAGCTTTCAAACTTCGGTCCTTCAACAATCACGTACTTTGTTGGATCCATATCCTTCTTCGATGTTGGCCTTGGTCCAAGCAATTTACTTGTGCCACCATCAACCACGGCTTTATCTGCAAGACTAAGATCATGGAACAATGATATCCGATGACCCTGGCCCACCACCTTCTTGAAAAGTTCGGCTTCTTTAGCCGTGAACCCGTCCTCATGAACATCTTCCAAGGGGCCATCGTCCTCCGAGACCGATGCGTAACCTCGGGTATAAGGAATGTCATGGTTCATGTCCTCTAGCGTAACATATGCCTCCACATCACCAACATAATTGTTATGAAGCTCAACCTCACCCTCGTCCTCTTCGTACTCATCAATCTCCTCTTCCGGTGCTTGATAATGGTCATTTCGAATCGGGCTTGGAGGTTGGCTAGCTTCTTGTTGGGTAATTGTGGGCTGGCTCATTTCATGTTGGGTCATGCGAGATGGACTCGACGTTGTGTCTTGCACTTCATGGGAAGCACACCGGTTCAAATCAACCTTCTTTGTGACAAATAACTCGAGAGCCTTATCTTGAGATCCTGACACCATCTCCTTGTATAGACTCCAACACGACTCGGAGTTGAGAGGCATGGTCTTCCAACGAGAGTGCATTCCGAAACCAACATTATGCCTCCCCTCCAATTCAACTAAATAATTTGGATCCATCAAATCCTTATTTTTTTCCACAACCTCCACATAGTTTGGACTACGGTCAAACACCACCACAATCTCGTCCGGGTCATGCTCGACGTTGCCTTTCAAAAAAGGCTTCCTTGTTCACATAATGAACACTAACAAGTCTTTCCATCTAAAATTTGATTATGCCAACCCAAATACGTCAAAAATGAAGATGTATTACACTAAGCTATGCATTTGAAATAAATACAATAATAAGATCTAACCTACTAGTGTTAAGCTCAAAACTAGCCACTAACCATAACTAGCCACTAACCCTAAGTAAATCTAACACATTAGCAAAAATGCTAATCCTAACCTATAAATCACAATCAAACACTCCATATCCATCATACACACAAGCATTGAGCAATATAACAAAAATAAACCATACATTTAGCCTCACATCCAATTTCTAGGGTTTCCTAGATCTACACAATTGCCACCAAAATGGAAGATTTCAATT
The DNA here is from genome assembly GCA_012064385.1 of Puccinellia tenuiflora. Taxonomy (NCBI): domain Eukaryota; kingdom Viridiplantae; phylum Streptophyta; class Magnoliopsida; order Poales; family Poaceae; genus Puccinellia; species Puccinellia tenuiflora. Next base: position 346,011 of record QRDG01000344.1, read on the forward strand.
GAACAAAAGCATTAAGGATGTGGGAAAATACCTCATTGCACCAAGGAGGCCGAAATTCACCAAAAAATGCAACCCAAATCGAGAGATTTGAGTGGGGGTTGACTTGGGGAAGTGAGAGGGATAGAGAGATCAGCTCGGGCTAAGAGGAGGAACAAGTGGCTGTGGGGTCGCGTGGTGGGCAACCCACCCGCGGCCCCAACCACTTAACCCTGTTACAGAGAGTAGCGCCGCCGCACACGGAGCTACCATTGAGAGGGTAGTGCCCTCTTCTGCGGCGCTACCTAAACGGATTGGGCCCCAGGCTGGCTGCGCTTTGCCACGTTGGCAGGTAGGGCAGCGCCACGGTCTGCGGCGTTACTATGTGGATGGCCGCGCCGTTTTGTAGGACGTTGCCGTAAAAGGTTAATTTTGAAAAAAAAAATCGATACAAGTGCATTTAGTGCTGAAGTTTTGTCGCGTGGTCAATTTCGTCGATTTTCACTCCAGGATCACCAGTAGTATCCCCTTCGTCTCGTTTCCAGAGTCCACACTCCACCGCCCACGGTACACTATCCCTTTTTGCTTGTGCGGTGTCGCGCTCGCGCCGCGCCTGCCAGAAATCCAAGGTGAGGAGCTTAGCTAGGAGGTGGAGGCTCGAGAGAAGCTGGCGGCGAGCACGTGGGAGCGGGGCGATGAGAGCGCCATGGCCGGTATGGACCATGGCGGCGGCGGGGCTCGGGGCCCGTCGCACTACTACCTCGACCTCCTCCTCGCGCAGGAGCAGCCGCCGACGCTACTCTCCCCCAGCACGCACGTTAAGGCGGAGCAGCACTCCATGGCGTCGCCGGACAGGAGCCCCGCCCCCGCCTCCTTCCCCGGTGCCGAGCACCACGGCCACGGGGGAGGCGCCGACCTGAAACCGACGGAGGGCGGCGGGGCCCCCGTGCGGCCGTCGCGGCGCCCGCGCGGGCGGCCCGCGGGGTCCAAGAACAAGCCGAAGCCGCCCATCATCGTGACGCGGGACAGCCCCAACGCGCTGCACTCGCACGTCCTCGAGGTCGCCGCGGGCGCCGACATCGTCGACTGCGTCTCCGAGTACGCGCGCCGCCGGGGCCGCGGCGTCTGCGTGCTCAGCGGCGGCGGCGCCGTCGTCAACGTGGCGCTCCGGCAGCCGGGCGCGTCCGCGTCGTCGCCTGGCGCTGGCGGCCCGGTCGCCACCTTACCCGGGCAGTTCGAGATCCTGTCCCTCACCGGCACGGTGCTGCCGCCGCCCGCGCCCCCGGGCGCCAGCGGCCTCACCGTGTTCCTCTCGGGCGGGCAGGGCCAGGTGATCGGCGGGAGCGTCGTGGGGTCTCTGGTCGCCGCCGGGCCGGTCGTCCTCATGGCCGCGTCGTTTGCGAGTACCGTCTACGAGCGGCTGCCGCTGGAGAGGGAAGAAGAAGAAGAGGCCACCGCAGCCGCCGATGCGCAGGGAGCAGGCGCCGGCGCGATGTCACCCGACGCCGTACCGCAGCAGCCTGTGGCGTCGCAGTCTTCCGAGGTGACCGGAAGCGAGGACCGTGGCGGCAGCAGTAGGCTTGACGGGTCGTTGTACGGACTTGGAGGGAATGCTGGGAGCTACCGGTTGCCCTCACCGGGCGTCGATGTCGGGAGCTGGAGCGGCGTCAAGCCATGATTTCGGCTCCTATCTCATCTCTCAAGATCGATCTTTGCAATGGCGTGGCAGGATTAAGGGGATGGCTAGAAGCTGTGATATCGATCAATATGGGAAAGCCTTTTTTTTCTTGTCCAAGGTACATTTTGCGAGCAATGCACTTTGACATGCAAGCTAGATTAGGAGTTTAGGACTATGGACTAGGGAATATTTTGGATCGATGTATATGCATCGCGAAGTATCAGTGTTGCAAGACAAAGATGGTCAATTAATGTCCGGAGGAAAAGGTCTGTAGGTGTCCAATCAACTATGTTTAGTGGTTCATCCTGTAATCTTTCTATGTACTCCATGGCCTTTTAGCGCTACTTTTGTATGGAAAGATGCTTGTCGCCGTGACCTTTTTGTTACTGTACATGAGTTACTTCATTTATTTATTTTCCATATTTTACTCTCTATTTAGGACGACGCTAGGCGTCCCCCGGATGATGGGGGAGCTCCCATCATCCTGCTCCCCCTCGCGCCATGTGTCTCCAAACCAGCTCCCAATTCCCGCTTTTGCTACGGTTGCAAAAAAAAGTCCTGATTTTTGCTACATTGCAGCAAAAAACGGTTCGCTCATAAAATAAAATAAAAGGTCAGAGCTCGCCGGAGACTCGCTGGGGATCTCATCGGAGACCGCGTAGCAAAAAAAAAGTGCTAATGCAGCAAAAACTGATATCGTCGGAGACATTGACGACAACCTCGTCGGAGAACCTCACCGGAGACACCACCAGAGACCTCATAGCAAAATTTCTATACTAAAGTAGCAAAACAACAAAATAATTACAGCAAAAAAAATATAGGATCACAATATTTTTTGCAAGGTCTCAGACGAGATCATTGCTATTGTATCAAAATAGATTTCGCCGGATACATCACCGGAATACCTCGTAGCAAAAAATATATACTAACATAGCACAACCATAGAACCGTTGTATCAGAAAAATATTCACATGTAGCAAATCTACTGAACGAAGAAATTGACGGAGACTTCGCTGGAAAATTTGTATCAACCGCCGCAGCCGTTTGCAGCAACGCCACCCACCCGAGGCAGCAACTGCGGCCGACCATGACAGCAACACCAATCGACCTCGTCGGAGACGCACCTGCAGCAACGCCGCCCAAGGTAGCAGCGCGGAGCATCCCTGGGAGCAATCCCAGAGGTAGGGGCGAAGAGGAGAGGTTCCCGTGGGGCAGCCCAGAGGACGGCGAGGCTGAGGCGCGGCGGAGGACGGCGAGGTTGGGCGTGGTGGAGGACGATGAGGTCGGGCGCGTGGCGGCCGGGTGCCATGGCGCGCGGCGGCGGGGATCCATGGTGCGCTGGCCGGCGTGGGAGCTGGGGGCGGGGAGTCCCCGTCGGCGGTAGCGACCTGGTCCCCGTCGGCGGCCCTGCGCCGACCACACCGCGCCTCGTAGGCAGCAAGGGCCCCAGGTCGACGCGGGCAAGCTCGGGGCGGCCTGGGTTTGTAGCACATCCGGCCTCTACTCGCAGCAACACCGCGCGGCGGCGGCCGGCCAAAGTCGTCACCCACGCAGCGGCGGCGCCATGGGTCCCGGCCCACGATGGCGGCCGGCCAGCCTCATCGGTAGCTCCGCCGCCGATCTTCCCATCCCGGTGGCGCCTCGCTACTGTGGAGTAAGCCCATGGCGGCTTCGTGGTGTCGGTCACGAGAGAGTTGCAGAGAGAAAAAAGGTAAGGGGAAAAAGGAGTGGAGGAGGAAGACCGTGTGGAGGATAAGGATTGGTGGGGCCCCCATGACCCGGGGGGACACGCGTCGCACGCGCGAGCAGGAGGCTGGAGACGTTCCGTCCCCCGGGTGATTCTCAGCATTTTCCCTCTATTTATAATAATGTGTCGGATTTTACCTTTTTTCACCATTTGTCCCGTTCATCGTACCCACCACCGAAGCATAAACTAAAGTTTAATTTCATTTGCTAATCAGCCGACCAAAATGAGCCCTCATCCAAGTCCAAACCCAGCCCGCGAACATATACTGATTAACCTAGCTTGACTTTGTCGGCCAGATCGATACATCCGCAACTACGAAATAGAGGCTTGCTCTTTCTATCGATTCTCAATCCTTTGTTTTAGGATAAAGCAACGACAACAAGTGGAGCCGCCGTGAGCGGCGCAATGGGGCTGAGTATGGATCTGGGCCACTGGGTCACTTGCTGATGGCTAGAATTGACTGGCTAAATTAGCGAAGCAAACAAAAAATTAATTTACGCGTCCGAGCTGGCTTGGTGATTGAGGGTCCACATAGCATCGTTGGTGGGTCCGATCAGTCAGAAAATGGCTAGGGTAAAACATAACACAAAAACTTAGATGGGGTAAATTGTGTCATAAAATCACAACAAGGGGTAAAAGGTGAAATTCACTCTTTACTCAAATTATAAAATGTTTAGAACATACATTGGGATAAATGGTCTCGCCACATATCGGCAGCCATTTGGTTGATCAACTCGCTTAAACGGATGGGACCATAGCATGAGGTCGGTGACTATGTTTCTAATCGTTGAGTTTTGATCCACCGATCTAAACGTTATTGGGTTTCTGGCGTCCCAGATTTTCCAGAGAAATAGTAAGAGATTTTCCACAAAATAATAAGGGCGATCGAATTCCAGAAGATCGTTGGCGGGTTGCTTGGGAGCGGAGCTGCGCAGAAATTGTTTGTCGTGGGGTTGATGTTGATCCTTGCCCACACCACCACAGCAGTAGTGCACTCAAAGAAGAGGTGATGTCGATATTCTGAAATCACCAAGCGTAGTCGATGATGTTCTTGTTGTGAAGGTTAGTAGTGGCGGAGCTTGGGCCGGGTGGATTGCGGGGTGGGGGAGCAAACGGATTATAGAGACATGTTGGTTTCAGAAGAAAAAAACTTTGACGATTTGTGGTGGTTTTCTATTCCAAAAACGAAAAGTGATACTATTCGGTAAATTTGATCATAGAAATTGTCTCATGAATTGTATGATGTTTTGATCAATAACTTATATGTAAGCTGCCAATTGATTGTCGCAACGCATTGACCTTATTTGCTAGTAGATCGTTAATTGTTTTTTCAGTTCTAGTCTGCCTAGGAAATATCTTGAATCAAACAGATCTCTTAACAACCGGCAAATTGCAGGAGGTCACATCTCGTGTTTACTTGCAAGATGATACTTCCCTCCTGGTCCACATCAATTTCACATGTCTTTGTCGTCTTGTTCTGAGGTGCTGCTGACATTCCACGAAAGGATGTTTGACTGTATCCTCCATTTTATTGGCACAAAGAAAGAAAAATGGCCTGAGAGAGAAAGCAGTAGGGGCTGATGCAACTTGCATGCTAACGGTGGGGATACTGAACATCCGACAATTTCAGTCATGGCCGCGGTGCGCTGCGCAATGCACGCTATCGTTTACATCCGCAAGCAGTTGTACGATCCTCGAAAGTACTCTATGTTCGTGCTCTGTTGAGGGCAGAGCACAGCTCTGGAATTTGTTCAGGTTTGCAACTTTTGATGCCTTTGTTCGGTCAAAAGGAGTCCTTCTCTCCCTCTCCCTTTCCCCCATCTACGAAACCGCTTTTGTTCTTTGCAAAAAACAAAAAAAAAGGAATGCACTTTCCTTAACTTTATGGTGCTGGAGAAAACTATATTTTTAAATTATTGAGATATGTGTAAATATATGTATGGGCTATGAGTTGTGCTATAGGAGTAGTTGTGTATTTGCAATTAGCGGAGGTTAGGTGCACCGTGCACGGTAGACAGAAGATCACGAGGGGACGATCCGGTGTCCATGGTAGGATGGTCGGACCGGCCGTGACGCGGTGGTCAAGATGCGTTTGATAACTGTAACATGTGGTCAATGTAATTGTTGGTATTCTGCAACGATCAGTAGTCTAACATTTCCAAATTCCAACGCTGGTGAATGCATGCATGCTTGTCTACCCGATCGAGGAGTCGCCGTCTTGCTGGTTTTAAGTGCAACCAGCCGGCGCTGCTGCATAAATTGCCCTCCCTGCTCCACCATCTTCTTGCTCGGCCGACCCACAATTCCCCAGCATCCCACCCTCCACTTGTCCATCGCCCGCCATGGCGAATGCCTGCACGAAGCTCACCCGGTACCGTGCGCTCGGTGCGTCTGTTCCAGATCGACGGGTTCAGCTTGGCGGCCAAGACCATGGGCAGCGAAGAGTCTATCAAATCCCGCTGGAACGTCGATGGGTACGAGTGGGAAATCCATTGCTATCTTTCATCTTATGAAGAACTGAAGCTTAAGCTCCTGAGTGAAGCCCGCACTGGCAATGTGAGGGCGAGCCTAGGATGTCTCCTGGTACATCCAAGGAAGCCACACGATGCATCCCACTCAGAAGAGAGTGTCACAAGGACACGATTCCTGTGCTTGACCGGAAGCTGGAGGCCGCGGCGACGATGGCTCAGCATCTGCTTGCGGCCGCCGACAGGTACGGGCTTGACAGGCTCTGGGTGATCTGCGAGGGCAAGCTCGCCGGTGGCATTCTACCGTTCTACCTGAAGATAAGTATGCCCAATTAAGTCTATGCTTTGTTGTATTTATTTATTCACCTTCAGTTCATCATCTACCATTCTACCTGAAGATAAGTATGCATGTATTTTGGAGTACGGCATTTTGGAACTCGAGCTTATGTAGCTCGATTTTTGAAAAATTCAAAATCAAGATTTAAAACTTTCTAAACAAATCGGAAAAAAAATCCTAGATGTAGATAATATTGATATCTACCGCTCTGCAAAATATATCAATGATTAATTTGTTATAGTTTGGTATGGATAAAAATGATAAATGTCTAGACCTGGATCCGTGCACATATTCAAACATTTGAAAATTTACCAGATTTGTTATTTTTGTGGAGCCTGAAGTAATAGGAGATTTGCACACTGTCAGATCGCAACATGCTCTACACTTGGGATATTTTGTTGATTTTTTCTACACATAAAATAAAGATTACAATTTATTTTTTTAAATAGCGAGCTACATGTAGCTCGGGTGCCATTTGGACTTTTCGTGTATTTGAACTCGCTAGAACGGGTGCAGAGCCATGTTGACATACAAGACGTGGACATGTAAGGGTAAAGGGGTCTTGAGCCATGTTTATTGGGTAGAAGCATATGATAGTTTTCTCCCGTTGCGCTAGGGCCATGCTTGGCCAGGAAAACCCAAGTCCCATCACTATCCATAAGCGAGAGATGAGTGGCCTGAGGTTTAGACCATGGTGATCCACCAGGGAGCACCGGAGCCCGTGGTCAGCTTGGCCGAGCACGTGTACACCGACAACAATTGACAGTCATATGGCCAGTCCAGGGGTGGGAGTGACCAGAGTGACGGCAGAACAATACACAATATGCATGTTCCGACGTGTAGAGCGCGACACGAGCGGGATGCCCAATTCACAATGACCACTTTACCGAATCTTCGCGCCACACAAACCACATCTGGTTCACTATGTATAAAAAGGTCAAGATTTCATGAAAATCATCCAGGTGAATATAGCAAATTACTTCGATTTTCTTTAGTATTTGACGACCCAAATTATATGATCCAAAATCTTATACAAATTCTAAAATTCAAAGAATCACTAAATGATGGATTGTTTTATAGGCTGGTTACCTCAAAGTCCATATCCAATTCAAGGTGTGTTTACGCTATTACTCCATCATATATTGGTTGAATAACACCTTATATTATGGGATAGAGAGAGTACTTCTGAATGCATGCTATGCTATGGAACTAGCACGATTTTAAATGAGAAATGCAATGCCAAATAGGTAAAGAAAATGTGTTGCTCACTAGCATAGCAGAAACATTTTGCTACGTAACACCGCCATGGATTGCAACGCACTGCCTATTCTTTCCCGACAAGTATCTACCAGGTACTGTTTGAGATGCAGAGGATAAAGTTCACAACATGCTTCCTGACAGTAATCAGCATTCAGAAATTCGTATTGTCATTCACCAGCACGCAGCTTCTTGTGCGTCAATAGGGAATCAATTTCCAACAGCGTATCGTATGTTTGTGGCCTAGAATCAATAGAAGTACTTGTACTCTTTTGTGGGAGATGCCACGATTCATCGTACTGTGCCTTACAATGCAGATTTTGGCACAGATGAAGTTCTGGTACAGCTGCCAGCTGCTTCTACCAGATATAGTCAATCAGTCTTCCCTTCCTGTGCTCCAACCTCCTGCAGGTAGTGCTCCGCGTCCAGAGCAGCCATACAGCCTGCATCATCGATGCATACAGCACCAGATAAGAAAACTGCTCTTGAATTTACATGTCATCGCAATGAGCCAATTCAAACATTAGGAGAATACTTAAAAAAAAATAACATACTGAAAGACAGGATTCAGCTCATCGTACCAAGGCAAAATCGATTAAGAAAACGTGCCAGATACAAAAAAAAGATCATTAAATGGTTATGTACAGAGGAGGAGAGAGACACCTAAAAAAGGCATGATCGAGTGTGACCAATCTAATAGGGTTGCTGAAGGGGGTTTCTCGACCCTATACAAATGAGGATGTCAATCGAGTGTTCATAAAGAAGGTCAGCTTTGATGTGCGTAGCCATGTCATGAAATTAGGAAAGCCTATTCAAACAATGGCAGCACCCATATCCAACATTTTGATATACTACTCTTATGGTACCTCTTCAAATCAAAAATCAAATAGAATAAAATAAATTGCTGCTTCCCTTTACTGTTCCATTATAAGCTTCTTCGCTTAACTTCAATACTTTCCTGGTGCCACCCTTCACCGTGGGGCATGTGATGGAAGTACGCAATTATGCCCTGATATTACTATGATTGCTGGTTGTTAGCAGAACCTCTAGTTAGTATGTGCAATTATCACATGAAAGTTGAACCCGAAACCTTGTTCAATTCAGTATCCCGCTGATTTAAACAAAATTATCAACACAAAACATGATACTGATGATCCTATTATACCATAAATGGCAGGTGCCATGGTGATACAACTATACAAATTACCATGCCTCACAAAATCAACTAAATCAATGCTGACAAATTTCCCTGGTAATTTCACTGTTGACAAATGTGTCTAATGATTTCAGCGATTAAAAGAGTTCCAAAAGCTGTTACCAATAAGTTGATACTCTCCCATGTTATCATGTTGTGGTCCATAAAAGATTATATCAAACAAATACCCACTCCGTTCATTAATACAAGATGTTTCAGATATTTCAATGTGGACTAGATACAGACTAACATTAGTGAACATACATATTAAAACGCGTCTAGATACATACGAATAAATAAAAAAATCTTATATTAGTGATCCTAGTACACAATATTTGTTTGAAAGTAATAATTAAATCTTCTGAAAATCCACGCTCACTTTACACTCACCAAACACCCTGAGCTACTGATCATATCACTAGTTTTTCTTTCCTTAGCGGGGCAAGATGGGCAAAGAACCCAAACATGCCCAAAGATTTAAGATCGAGCTACTGCAATCTGGGCCAAGGAAATTGTAGAAAACAACATTATGTGTACAACCTAAACGGAGCAGCTTAAATTATTCTCTTAAGAAACCATGAAAGCGTAACTCTTTCATGTGATCACCATGGAGGCACGGAAGCAGATAGAAGGGATACATTAGGAAAATATCTGACATGTCATTTAGGACTAGCAGCACCTGATTAACAAATACTGTGCTATTGCTTCCCCAAATTTCATCCAAAAGGGTCAGGAATTCAAAAAGGCAAGCACACCATTTGAGATTTCTTAACTTGAGTCCATAACTGTGGTCATTACGCAAAGGGCAGTTATCAAAGCACCGTCTTACAACAACTGCCACAATGTTGGCACATATTTAAGTTCTGCAGTGGACGCATCATAATTGCCAGTAAAATGGGATAGAACGTGTCAGGAAATGACGTAGCGGGGGTCTAGAAAATAAGACCACAGGTGGATAGTGTTTTTCAAGATGTAAGCTAATAGAGTGCGGAACATGACACTAGAAAATCCAGGTTGACGACCCAACTAGAGGGGGGTAATGATACCTTAGAAATGCATGTGCATTCAGGAAAGGAAAGGAATAAATAGCAAGAGAAGCTTCTCCTCACCATAGGTTCTCCCCACCGAAACTCATAAGCTAGCTTATGCATAAGCACAAGCCCAAAAGAAGTGTGCCAAAGAACAAGAGAAGCAAGAGGAGGACGAAATTGGTGGTTCTCCAGGCCAGACTGTCCCTTTTCCACTCCCTCACTGAACCCCATAATACCTTGCTCGACTCGATCCTCTCCTAGTTTGCCGCCATCACAGAAATCCTCCTTCCTCCCAGTCTACCTCCCCTTGCTCTTGCCAACTGCAGTGTTGGGCAGCGACGACCACCACAACAAACAACATTGGCACAAATGAAAACAACAGGAAGTCACCGGTGGCTAGGCTAGATCGCTTTCTCTCAATCTATCATCTCATCATGTCCCTCCCTGAGATCATGATAAGCAGGGAGAAGCATTCAGGACAGTGACTCAAGGTCTTAGACTGTGCTTAAACAGTGCATACAATTATCTCCAGGATAAGATACTTATTCGGTTATTTCTGATGTATGAATCTATATGAAGGATTGGTGCAAAGGACAGCTCTAAAAATAAAAGGATTGGTCTACTGTTTGACTTCAAATCCAATAGAGGCCACAAACGCTCGTAAAAACGAAGTAGCTGTGTCCTATATTTTAAACAAGTAGATGTGTCCTATATTTGCATGTTTCGGAAGAGGGGGACAAATGGGAAGACTACAATCCAGCAATGTGTTTAATTCTAAATTTTATCAAAATGGCATACCCATGTTTGGCACTGATTTCTAGTCATAATTAGAATGCAGTATCACCTGATTAACAAGTACTATGCTATATTTCCCCAAATTTCATCCAAGAGGGTCAGGAATTTCAAAAGGCGAGCACAGCATTTGAGATTTCTTCACTTGACTCCATAAACTGGTGGCATTAACCAAAAGGGCAGTTATCAAAGCACCGGCTTACAACAACTGCCACAATGCTGGCACATATTTAAGTTCCACAGTGGACGCATAATAAATCAACATATAATTGCCGGTAACATGGGATAGAATATGCCAGGAAATGACGTAGCGGGGGTCTAGGAAACAAGACCACTGGTCGATAGCATTCTTCAAGATGCTAGCTAATAGACTGCAGAACATGACACAAGAAAATCCAGGTTGACGGCCCAACTAGAGTGGGATGATGATACCTTAGAAATGCATGTGCATTCAGAAAAGGAAAGGAATAAAGAGCAAGAGAAGCAATGAGGACGAAATTGGTGGTTCTCCGGGCCTGGCTGTCCCTTTTCCACTCCCTCACTCAATCCCATAATACTTTGCTTGACTCGATCGTATGGCTAGTTTTCCTATCCTTGGCGGGGCAAGATGGGCAAAGAATTTAAACATGCCCAAAGATGTGCTCCCAGTCTGATATATGAATCTATAAATCTATTTTAAGAATTGGTGCAAAAGACAGATCTAAGAGTGCCACATCATCACGTTATGTGTCTACTGTTTGACTTCAAATCCAATAGAGGCCACAAATGCTCATAAAAACGGAGGACATAAATCGAATATCTGATCTCAAAGAGGCTAGAATTTACTATATTTAAAACAAAAGGATGTGTCCTATATTTGTATGCTTCGGGATTCACTATATTTAAAACAAGTAGATGTGTCCTATATTTGTATGCTTCGGAAAAGGGGAACAAATGTAAAGACTACAATCCAGCAATGTGTTTCATTCTAAATTTTATCCAAATGTCATGTCCATGATTGGCACTGATTCCTAGTCATAATTAGAATGCAGTATCATCAATGGCAACTTAGACACAAGTCTGAAACCTATGAACTAAAATAGCAGCTACGTGTTGAAGGAAGCTTATATACCTGATCCCGCAGCAGTAATGGCCTGGCGGTACTTCTTGTCCTGAACGTCCCCGGCAGCGAAGACCCCCTTCACACTGGTGTGCGTGGAGCCCGGCTTGGTGGCCACGTAGCCCTCGGAGTCGAGCTCGAGCTGTCCACCGAGAAACTTGGTCGCTGGGTCGTGCCCAATGGCGAAGAAGAGCCCTGCCACCTGGTAGTCGGATACATCGCCACTCACCAGGTTCTTCACCTTGACTCCGGCCAAGGGGCCGCCGTCCGAGGCGCCGTAGGCCTCCACGACCTCGGAGTCCCACACGACCTGGATTTTGGGGTTGGAGAGAGCCCGGGCCTGCATGATCTTGGAAGCACGGAAGGCGTCGCGGCGGTGGATGATGTAGACGCGCGAGCCGTACTTGGTGAGGAAGTTGGCCTCCTCCATGGCGGAGTCCCCTCCTCCGACGACGGCGATGGGCTTGTTCCGGAAGATGGGCGCCGCACCGTCGCACACGGCGCAGGCCGAGATCCCTCTGTTCCAGAACGCGTCGGAGCCGGCGAAATGGAGGCGGCGGGCGACGGCGCCGGTGGCCACGACGACCGAGTCGGCGTGGACGACGGTGTCGTCGGAGGAGACGCGGAAGGGGCGGGAGGAGAAGTCGACGGAGGTGACGGTCTCGGAGAAGATCCTGGTCCCGAAGCGCACGGACTGGGCGCGGCAGCGGTCCATGAGGTCGATGCCGAGGATGCCGTCGGGGAAGCCCGGGAAGTTCTCGACGTCGGTGGTGGTGGTGAGCTGGCCGCCCGCCGCGATGTCGTTGGCGAGCCAGCCCTCGAAGAGCACGGGCTTGAGCTCGGCGCGCGCCGCGTAGACGGCCGCCGTGTGCGCCGCCGGCCCGCTCCCGATGATGCACACGCGCGTGCGCAGCGGGCCCGCGGCGGCCTCCTCCATCGCGTTGGCGGCCGCGGCGGTGGTCACCGACGCGGACGCGGCGGCGGTGGCGGCGGCGAAGGGGCGGGACCACCGGAGAAGCGCGGCGAGCTTGGTGCAGAGGCGCATCAAGGCCGGCTGCTGCGGCGGCGGCGACGGCGGCCGACGGTTGTTGTGGGTTTCGGTGGTACGAGTCTTCGGGCCGGGCCGGGTTAGGTGGTTGCTGGAACGGGCCGGCGCGCGCGTGGCTTCGCTGCCTCACAGTGCCTTGCGCGGGATTTTATGCAACGGGGTGTGGTTGTCGTGCTCGGCCGCTCGAGAGCAAATGTTCGACACGGCTATGTGGATTCCAAATGTGATGTTGAACTTTTCAATATCGGTTTGCTACGCCCCTTGGTTTCATATCTGTTCATACGTTTTTCTTATGGTAAATTGACATGTGGTTGTATACGCATTCGAGTCTAAGTTCGTTGTTGGGTACATACATCAATCAAGCCGGTAAAGCGATATTTGTCTTTGTTTACTTGGATTTTGTCACCCTCACAGTGCCCCGTCGATACCAATGATTTTCTCTCATTTTGTCTTTCTTTTGCACGGACCAACGTCGACCAGTTGAGCATAATGAATTCCCTGAAATGATTTCCACTTCAGCATACTTTTGCATGGAGTTTTCTAGTGAGATTCAGATTCGAGATCGTTGCCACCTTATTTTCGGATGAAAGGCAATAAAGATGAGGCCCGGCTGTGGAATTGTGTTTGCGTCCTTGGTCCGTCTTCGTATCTTCTTTTGGATGAAATAATGGGCCCAAAGAACTATTGTTTTCAAGGCAAAAGTCTATTGTAAACCTTGAATTTGGAGTATTTAGCTAAATAAAACCCTAAATTTGAATCCTTGTGTTACTTCCGGAAGCCAACATTTTCTTAGCACACTATACCCTTTTGCACTTCCAAGATTTATTATCACGTGTGTCCACACCGTGTCCTTGGTCAATACCATCAACCGTCACATCACCCTCGTACGACACACATACTGATCAAGACCAAACTCTAACATCTAGTTACGAAGAATGTAACATGCACAAACAATCTTAAGTTAGGTGGGAAAAGGATGGAATGACCTCTCATCAAGGATCTTAAATATTTTCTTTCAAGTAGAAAATGTCTTCTCAACCATAATTATATGGCTATAGTGTCCGAGATTGAACAATTTCATGACAGTTTTAGTATAGTTCCTTGTAAAAACCTTATTAAGATGGTACCCGGTTTTTCAAAGGGTGGAAGCATACCAAACTGAAATGCATATCCAACATATCATATGTAAAACTTACCATCGGGGATATTGATCCCATCAGGTCGAGCCATGTTGTAAGCGACAATGCTTGCATCATGAACTGATCATTTCTAACCATGTCGTGGTGGTTTGCACGGCATATCCATCGGAGATGGAGAAGATTGTGGGGACTTGGCAGCGATGGCGCCCACACGGGATTAGGCACAAGCACGGCAAACACAGGCGATCTACCCAGGTTCAAGGCCCTCGTGGTGAGGTAAAACCCCGACGTCCTGCCTTGTTTCTTTCTATTCCTTGATCACAGAGTTCGGGCTACAAAGTGCTTCTGGAGCTGTGTTGATGAGAGTGTCGGCTGCTCTGGGCTAGCCAGCTAGAGGAGGAAGAAAGGTGGAGAGAGTCGCTTGTAGGTGATCAGTCTCTCCTCTGCCTCGCAAGGAGGCCCATCCCGCCTTATAAAGGCAGCGGGCTGGGGTCTAGGGTTTAGAGGGAGTTTACATGTTTGCCCTCATGATGTCAGCTATGACGCAGCATGTGAAATAACCCGGCTCCAGCTGGGCACTCATGGCGTGTGAGCGTAATGGCCGACCGGGCACTGCTCACTCACGCCGATCATCGGGATTCTGGCCCACGCGTATGGTCTTGTCGGTTGGTAGCCATGTCCGGGTCCGGCTACGCCGTCACCCACATCTGGGTGTGATCGTCCAGCCGGCCTGGTCTGGGTCCGGCTACGCAGTCGGCCGCTTCAATCCAGCCGGTTGGGCCTTGTAGATTCTTGGGCCTCGTTGTATATTGGGCTCGGCCTTGTTTGTATGTCCTTGAGGGTATCCGGGGTTTATTCCCCCGACAAACCAGGTAACACATATGTGAACTTGAGACTGAAATCAACTGTAGAAAGCATATTCTGTCTGGTGTGTAGTGCTTTTTACCCTGCATGTTGAGCCTCTGACCATGACACTCTAGCAGAGTATCATCAGTACAAATACAATCCTGTGATGGTATGAATAAGTTGTTCTGATTCACAATGGTTCAATCATTTCATTGCATGAACTAAACATTAGTATTTCTCACCTTGAATAATGACACCATATGTAGCTCGCTCGTATCTTTGAAGGATTTTGGCTAGTTGGGGTCTTGATCGTCTCTTCTTTGACCTGGAATTTCTTGAAATATCATAATACTGTCTCATTCGATCTTCTGAATATGTTGTAAATCACTTTGAACCTATGATACATACACATGCATGAACATTGGTACTTTCTCTTCCCAACGGTGTGGATGCTATCTTGTAGTAGTTGCCTCTCTTTAAGCGTTTTCACATGTTAGGTAAAAGAGGATCTTCTCATTCAAAGCATGTTCACAACCTCTGCATCGTTATACTTGTAGATTTAGTTCAGATTCTCCATTATCTCCCTAGTCCCTATCGTGGGGAAACATTGGATCATATGTGACCACACCCCTTGAATTATGACAAACAATTCTCTTATGGACAAACATGAGTCATGCCTGAATCAATGCTATGAGTAGTGTTGCATAAACGATAAGCTTCATCTGTGTGCCCTAGTGATATCGATGTTGCATAAGTAGCAACAAAATCGACCTATACACTCCTTACCTAACGACCTATAGTGGAGGGATGGGAGATTGATTGTATGGTGTTACCGCCATGGAAGACAAGGGTGATGACCTAGTGGTGACGAAGATGAGGAGGGTGAGATAGTGACGGGGACAAAGGGGAAGAGCAACTGGTGGAGTTGAGGAGCTAGTCCTAGTGTCGGAGATCTTGGTCCACGCCACTGTCAGATATCTTGATCCGCGCCGGTGCCAGTGCCGCAGATCTAAGTCGATGTCACCGTCGATGGCGAAAACTTAGGTTGGATTTGTCCTCCCGCTAGAGCTAAAGGGTGTGGTACTAGATTTTACATCATACCGCGGTACTAATTTTTTTCGTCTCCAGCCAACTCACCCCCTCCCCCCCGCCCCCTTCGACCTTGCTCTCACCTCGACATAGCTACATGTACGCTATCGACATATTTCATGGTGCTTCGAAAATCGTGCTAGTACGGGTCAGCGCCTCACGCGAGTTACCAAGCAAACTTTTTACACCCACTAAACACTGCTTGGAGCGGGTGCGAGCAACCAAATACGTGCCCATAGTACCTCAGTTCACCGGTTCCTTCACTACACGCCATAATGCTTCGGTTGGAGAGTACATTGGCTCTGTTGAGATCTATCCCCTCCGTCCTCAAATAAGTGGACGTTTAGCATTCAAAATTTATCCACAAAAGAGTGTACTTCTATTTTCAATGCATTTTAAAGTAGAAAAATGCTTTTCTCTCATCACACTGGAATCAAGCCCAATAACATTTAAGACATGGTTTCCTTATTTTCTATATGCACTTAGCTTATTGGAGGTGGGGGAATCGTAGAAAAGAGAGATGGTGGCTTGCACTTCTCCAATGTATTTTCTACTCCACTCTATAATCTTTTTTAAAATCTCTATATGAGTACAAACTAATTAACTGAGTGGATAAGCTCAACATTATTTTGGCATTAAGACCTTGAAAATCGCAATAGATAACTTCGCAACCTGCAGGCTGCAGCAGGTAAGGTGTACGCCTCAACGCTGTGACAAAAAAAAGAAAAGGAGCAGATCTGCCCCCACTTTGTTTTTGTATTTGTATTGAATAGCATGCAGCACGTGAAGTTTGAACTACCATTTATAATTTTCTACGGGACATTTGTTTGGCATGAGGTGTTCCAGTGGCAAAAGAGACAATCAATCGATCGTCCGGTATCCGAGAAAAATCATGAAATGGATGCACGTACTGGTAAGATGGCGCTTTCATAAAGTGGACAAGATCCATCCTGACCAGTATGTATCTGACAATTGTTTGAGATCTCATTAAAAACGATAAGGAAAGACAAATGTAAGGATACGCGTATATAACTACTCATGACGCAAGATTATACCCTCTGTCTGTGTCTCTGTGGTAGGCGACCCCTTCTGTTTAGGTTTTTAATGGAAAAGACAAATATCAACACTAGAAACATATTCCACTAGAAATATCAACACATTGACATGGTCTTGATCCAAATATCAACGCGATTTTTTTCTTTGTGGAAAATTTGGATGTAATTTTCATCACTATTTCTAGTGTTGATATTTGTTTAGGTTGCTTACCACTATTGTACTCCCCACTAATTTAGCATGAAAGAAATATTTTGGGGGACACATTTATACCCATTAATTTCATAATCCAATGTACGATAAGTGCCAGATGTCAAGGCTATCAAGTTTATATGAACGGGGAGAGTGTCCGTGCTATTTACTTAGTTCAAGAAACGTGTATTATACAGGAACGTTTCGAATGAAAACGAAAAGAAAGGCGGCGACAAGGGCTCAACCCTAGCCTCCGCCGTCATCTGCCCCATGTTCGCCACCCTCGACCATGAATCGACGAGGTGATGATGACGATGGCGTTGGAATAAGGTCTCTTCGACCTCTCCCTACATCGTCAATGTTTTCGGCGTCTGCGAAGGGTCAGTGATGGTAGGTATTGTCAGATTAGTTTTCTTTGGATCTTTGCAGTTGGTGTGTCGTTTAAGGGAAGTTGTTCGCTGGTCTGTGGTGGGACATTTTCGATCTCTTTGTTCATTTTGGTCTGTGGCAAAGTTCGGTTTCTCCAATCCTCTGGATTGGTGGTGAAGGATTGCAAACCTGTGTTGTTTGGGGTGCATCCCCAGCCGATATTCCATCAGCGATTATTCGATCTCGTTGTTCACGGTGAGTTGTTATTGTGGTTTTCAAAACTTTGGTTGGCGAGAGTGTTTACAGGTGTCCCGGTCTTTTTCTGCTTGTTCGGTGCATGATTCAACAATTGTCGATTAATTGAAGGAAGAAGACGGCCAGGTTCAGTGCACTTTATACTGACTACATCGAGTTGTATCTCTTTTGTATCAGTTTTTATTTTTCTTAATAAATATCATATATACAAGATAAGATGGCTTCGGATGTCTTTTCTTAAAAAAAACGTGCGGTAAGTGCGTTGGGTGTGAACTACCACAACATGCAATGCCTTGGCATGTACTCTAGTCTCGCGCGAAGAACTCGCATCAGTCATCATCGTTTGCCAGCTTAATTTCAACAGGAGATAAAAGAGGTTGTCATGACGCGCTTCCAAGGCGTGTTCTCGAGAAATGATTAACAAGTGGCACTTGCATGTTGAATCGATTAACAAATCCTCATTTTTACACCCTTTTCTTGCATCAGTTACCCCCTCTAAACATTCTAGTGCTAACTACAGTAGAACAAACGGAAACGAAGGAGAAAACGAAGAACAGCAAAGCCCACAAAAAGAACCATGCCACAAATTCACGAGCTCACAACAAAACCATCTGCCTGCCGTGTCGTATTTACAGTACACACACGGGGTGGATGGATCGGGTTTCACATCGCTTTCGCCACCTGATGCTGGCCGTGGGCGTGCCGGACGGCATCGTTCCCGCCGCCGCCGTTGTGCTCGACGGCGGCGTTGCTGCCCTTGATGAAGTCTAGGCAGTCCGCGACGGCGCGCGCGTAGAATGAGTTGGAGCGCACGCAAGGCGGCCTCGGCGGCTTGGCGTTGTTACCGCCGCCGCCGCCTGCTTGCCGGCTGCACGTCCGGCACCGCCGAGCAGAACCATCCTCCCACCGCCGCCGCCGCCGCCGCTCGTTGACGCGGGAGAGCCGCCGCTCGCGACGAGGCCCCTGGTAAGCTGCGGCAGCCGTACGCTGCGGAAGTAGCGGCCCAGAAGGCCGAGCACCGTCCACAGCCTTGCCCGCAGCCGGCGGACGGACAGGCGCCGAGCCGGGCTGAGCCGGAACCCCCTCACCGGCCGTCGCCACCGCCGGCCAAGCTTCGCCTGCGAGAAGTACTTGATCTCCGGAACACCCATGGCCATGTGCACTTGACTTTCTTGCCTCTAGCTACCACTTGCCGCTTATCTAATCGTAAGCTAATCAAGCTCGCGGATAATTGATCAAGACAGACACGTATGCACTTGTGAGCTAGCTCAACGGCGTTGGTTGGAGGCCAAGTGGCGATCAGAAATGGCGATATATAGGAGTAGGGGAAGGAGGAGGAGGAAGACGGCAGGAAGGTAGGTATAGGTGGGCTTTGACGAAGAGCGAGCTAGCAATGGAGTGTGGCGCCAGGCTTGGGGACATGGCGGGATTTGATTACTTAGCCTAACTAATGCATGATGGACAAAAGCGAAAAGCATATACAGGCCAGGCCAGTGCGCCCTGATGATCGGTGCGATCGTTCCTTCGTTCGTGTAGAGTCCACAGTGCTAATTTTCAAATTTTCTTTTCAGAAAGAGGTAGGTGCTCGTGTTGAATGTGAAAGGGGCGCGCCTTCCGTTTCCGCGTAACTGGTTCCTTTGGATGGTACACGGTGCAAATGCACTAGCTATGGTGCGCGTGCCTTGCATTATTTTCAACTAAAAAAAAACTTACTTAGCCCTTGTTTATTAGGATATAATTCTATTCTCATAGGTGACCGATTTCAACCATGAAAGCATCACCGTCGGGCCGTTCAGTGAGCTCCTCGTCGGCTTCCCCGGTTTACTTATGCGATAGGCCGATAGCCTCGCCGTCTTTCTGTCGACATGTTTCTCCTCCCCCGAAATCGGCGAGACCCGGCCAGCCCCGTCTTCTCTGTCCGACATGGTAGACAAGTCCTCGACCTCAGTGGGTCCTCCTACAACGACTTGTCGTTGCTACGTAGACGACCCGTTAAAAGGTCTTGCAAAAAGTGTCCCGATGATCGGTCGGCAACCGTCAACAACGCTCCCAAGACAAGCGGAAGACAAGATCCACCCTCCTCGTCTCTTGTGGCCTTAGGGCCATGTAGCCGTGGTAGATCTCGGTTCTTGGCAGCGGGAGGGCTACGTTTTTATGTGTTTTCTGAGTTTGGTTATGGTTTGTGTGCTAGCGGGACTTCCTCAAGAGGAACAAGGTTCTCCCCACCTAGCCCCCGTCCCGATGGTGCATCTAGCGTCGCTGGAGGGCTTATGAAGGTGTGTCTCGAACGGATCTCGCGAGATTCGGTCGATATTTGTCTACGGTGGAGCCGCTTGGATATGGCCTCCGTTTGTATGGGTTAAAGTGTCTACAAGTTGGATCTTTCCAATCTATGATTCTCTTCATCGGCAACGATTGTTGTTCTGGTGCGCTAGTTTATGTGTCCTTAGCACGATGACTTTCCAACTGTCTACTATAACAAGATTTGCCCGGCTCCAGTAAGGGAGGGCGATGACAACGGAGTGCCTTCGGTTTGCTCCAATCCTTGTAATTGTCGCTACGGATTTGGATGTAATTTCTACTATTTCTTGTTTTCTTTATACTACTTTGATAATTGATGAATAAATGGGAAGTTTTTCGGGGCAAAAAGGGCTTGCAAAAGACATCCGAAAATATGTAATTACAGGCTTCCAGCTCCAATAGTCTCCCTGACCCGATTCGGCTTAACCACGTCAAGTGAAACCGAGACCGGATGGGTGCACATGGCACTATCTGGTGTCTATCAGTTACGGAGTACTCAATTTTATAGGCCTGGGTTAAATTAAAGGTGAAAAAAAACCTCCAATCAGGTGGAAGCTACTGAAGAGTGAATAGTTAAGTTCGGCCTGTCGGAGGTGGATTTAGATGAGTCAAGGCTAGGGTCCATTTATGATCTGCAAGCTTCTGGACGTAAATCTAAAAAGGCTTCCGCAAAAAAGAGTAAAAAGTCACAAAAAGTGGCTAATCAGTCCAAATCTTCAAAGGTTTCCCGATGAATGGCATGTTTATAAATAGCAGAGGTCTTGGTGACTTGGCTAAACATTTACACATTGCACAGTGCATTCAGGATCATAATTTGGACTTTGTGGCAATTTCTGAAACGGGTAGAAGGGATTTCCCTGTGAGTGTCCTTAATCGCATTTCAGGCGGTTTGGATTTCCAGTGGTATTCCCACCCACCTCGTGGCAGGTCTGGGGGTATTCTTCTTGGCGTTAATACAAACTCTATGGACGTATTAGCAGCTTCGGATGCGGACTTTCACATTAAGTTCCATATCTGAAACAAAGCTGATAATTTCATTTGGAGCTTGGTCGCCGTGTATGGTGCCGCCCAGGACGAACACAAGGCGGCTTTTCTTCGTGAATTGGTTAATCTAGCTAAAGATAACCCTCACCCTATTCTTATAGGAGGGGACTTTAATATGCTGAGATACCGTCACGAGAAGAGCAGAGGTCGATTCGATGGTCACTGGCCTTTTCTTTTCAATGCCGTCATTGATAGCTTGGATTTAAGAGAAGTTCGCATGACTGGTAGGCAATTCACATGGGCTAACAGCCTTCCAGAGCCAACATATGAAAAACTAGATCGAGTACTTATGGACACGGATTGGGAATCCAAATATCCTATGGTGTCTGTACGCGCTCTAAAACGTATTGAGGCCCTATCAGATCACGCCCCAATTATCTTAACCGCTGGTCCCCCAAAACCTCACAATAAACACCAATTTAAATTTGAATTGGGATGGTTGCATCGTGATGGCTTTGGAGACATGGTTAAAGAAATTTGGGAGCGACCAGTTGGTGGCTCAACCCCCATAGAAAGGTGGAATAACAGAATGCGGAACCTTCGCAAACACCTTCGTGGTTGGGCGCGTCACACAACTGGGTTACTTAAAAAAAGAAAAAGCCCGTCTGTCGGCCATTATTGATGAACTCGAAGAGATCGCGGAAAGTCAGCCATTGTCCACGCAACAGATTGAACTTAAAAGTCAATCGAACGCGCTATAGCTAAACTTTTACGCGAGGAGGAAATCAAATGGTATCAACGATCAAAGGTCAAGTTCATTCTTGAAGATGATTCGAACACAAGATACTTTCATAATGTTGCCAATGGCAGACATAGAAAGAATCTTATTCACTCACTTCAGCAAGAAGACGGCTTGATTGAAGGACAGGAGGAGTTAAAAAGGTATATCACCAAGTATTATAAAAGCTTATTCGGGGCGCCGGAAGAAGGTAACTTCTCTTTGGACGAGACTCGGATAGATGATATACCCCAAGTGTCAAACGAGGAGAACACTTTTCTTACTGCACCCTTCACTGAGGAAGAGGTATGCAAAGTGATTTTCCAAATGGAACACAATAAGACCCCAGGTCCAGATGGATTCCCTGTGGAGTTTTTTCAAAACTTTTGGGATATCATTAAGTCGGACCTACTAGCTATGTTCGGTGCGTTGCATTCGGGGCAGCTAGAGCTTTCCCGACTAAACTTTGGGGAGATTATCTTGTTGCCTAAGATTAATGATGCAGAAAGGATCCAACAATATAGACCCATCTGCCTTCTTAATGTTAGCTTCAAAATATTCACTAAAGCGGCAACCATTTGGTTGAATTCGGTGGCGGATCATGTGGTGAGACCTACACAAACGGCTTTCATGCAAGGAAGGAATATCCTAGATGGTGTAGTCATTCTGCATGAAACCATTCATGAGTTGCACCGATAGAAAATGAATGGAGTTATTTTCAAGATTGACTTCGAAAAAGCTTATGACAAGGTTAATTGTGAGTTTCTCCAACAAACCATGCGTATGAAAGGCTTTTCAGAGGAATGGTGCGCTTGGGTACGAAACTTTGTTATTGGAGGTAGCGTGGCCATTAATGTCAATAATGATATTGGTCATTACTTTCAGACAAAGAAAGGCCTAAGACAAGGTGACCCTCTATCGCCGATACTATTTAATATAGTGGCTGATATGTTGTAGCGCCCTGACCCCAGAGCTATACAGTGAAATATTGTGCAACCGGTCATGCTACACAATCAAGTGTTACTGGGGTTACCAATCCCAGGCCAAAACACATTGGCAGGCGTGTTCGGAATACATCATCGGCACACAACACCTCGATCATGCCATAAGCTCAGACATCGCTTTCACGTATAACAAAGAGACCAAGACTGCGGAACAAGTGGCACATCACAGACTCTACGACACAAAGATATCATAGTTCAACTCATATAATTGAGAAAGATAGCAAATGACACATCAGAGGTCACTGACCCATCATTACAACAAGCGGAAGCAAATTAAAGTTGTCTAAACAACAAGATCCAAATTATGGCCTAAGAGGCCTACAGATAATTATCCCGTGCCAGCCTGTTCCATGACGTCCCAAGCTGCCACCTGGGAACCCCAGACTACTCGTCAAAGTCAACATAGAACCCACCTCCCAGTTCGGTGGCGTCCTCCTCTGAAACAAATAATAATCAACAAAGCAAGGCTGAGTACGACGTACTCGCAAGAATTAGTAGGGCGATATAGGCCCGGTGCTGACGGAGGCTGCAAAGCTATATAAGTGGTTGTTTTGCATAAAGCTAGTTTTTCCTTCCGAAGACTAGGACTCATGGCATCGTCTAACCAGAAGGTTTTCACAAGGGGATAAGAGGGTAACACTTTTCTCTTCGGTTCACGGGGAACCTACTGTATCCAGCAACACTACTTATCTCCACCAAGGCACTCCCTCGAATCACCCTCGAGGAAATGAACCCTTATCACACGTTGATTATGCAACCTCTAGCTGCCATTTGATTAAAGGTTCAGGTTCTCTATGATCTCACCTATCTCACCAAGATTTGTCCATAACCGTGGACACGGCTTTTCGAAAAGATTAAACCCTGCAGGGGTGTACTGTTTTTAGCCACCGGTACCGTCCGACCCCTTGCCTACGTAATTAGCTCTCTTCCGGGGAAAGCCGGCAGGGCGGGCGCGGTTAAACCTTTACAAAGCATGAGACTATCCAAGGGTCATCGTGACGACAGGACAAGTTCAGCGCCTATTTCAACACCCTGCCCCATCGCCACTCCTATCACCATCATCATCATCATCTTCTTCTTTTCATCACCAGCCACACACTCGCAAATGGAAAGCGCAGACTAGAGGACCCTTGGATACGCCCGCACAAATTATTCGGTTAAAGGGGATTCCATATGTCCCCACCGTTGGAAGCACGCTCGGTTCTTGGTTCAGTCGATAAGAACTCACACCTGGGCAGCCAGAATGAGACAAAACACCAACGACCTTGTTGGCAACTCATCCAAGCCTTTTATCAAATTAATTATTGACACAAGTATCCACCACTGTCCGAGCACTCCATCCATTTCACAAGTATGGAAATAATCAACGGACAACTCTAGCATTCGACTAAGCATGGCTAAGCATATCTAAGCATGACATACAACAGATATGATTTATCTCAGGCCAACACTTCAACCTATGGTTCATAGGTGGGGAAACAGATAATGGTTCAGGGAGCATGCAAGTGATAGGATATTATATACACTGACCAAAACTTGTCACCAGAATCGAATGCAATAATATGGTGGATAAAATACTTGGATAATATGAGATATGCCAAGAAGGTTAGGTTAGCTCTTGCCTTGCTGGTAGTACTGGTCGCGCTGGTTGTCAAGGTATTGTGGTGGAACCTCGACTCCAGAATCTACCGAAACACAAACAATACAAGAAAGGAATAAATAACACGAATACAAGGTGCAATGCACAATCATGATGATATGGACATATTATGCACTGAAAAGGTATTGGGCATGTCCCACAAGTTAAATGGAACCCCTAATTTAAATATCACCATTAACGGGTCAAAACTCCATCTTTAACTTAGGGAATTAGGTGAATATCCAAAATGTCCAGTACTGAATTATGATGTAAATATGCATGAAAATGACATTATTAGATAGGTATTAACCCACTGATCATTTTGGTACCTTGTTTGCATTTTTCCGATTAACGGTGAAGAAATGGTGATTTAAACGGTTATGCGATTTAAATCATTTTAACCAATTTCGAAAATGACTTCAAAGTAAAAGTTATTTCCTTACTGTGATTTTAACATAGATGGATAGCATTTGAGTTTATGATTAAATTGATATATCGTTTGCAATTTTTGAATTAATATTCATCAAGTTATGGTATTTTTAACAAATGATTTAATTCTGCCATTTTATCTATTTTTAATAACAGCACCAAAATTAAATCTACAACTCTCTAAAAAGACATAAACTTGTAGATAATTTTTCACTGAACATTTTGAGCTATTAAACATAATTTTTGAGTAAACCAAACTCAAGTTATGAATTTTCTAAAAGTTGTTATTAATTCTGCCATTTTAGTAAAATTAAATAAACAGCAGTATAAACTATTTAGTTGATCATAGAAATGATACTAAAAGGTAGATATGATTTTTATGAACATTTTGGCATATCATTTGTAATTTTCTGAGTTATAAAACAAAAGATATTGAATTTACAAATTCATTTCAAAATCTGCCATTTTAGTTATCTCAATTTTAACAGCAATTTAGGAACTCATTTTAACATGTAAAACAGAACTAACATTTAGATATTAATTCTCCGAACATTTTGAGATCTTGTTTGCAATTTTGGATCAATATTCAAATTATTATGAATTTCCCAAATAGCAATTTAAATCTGCCCTTTTCTCTATTTAATTAAAACAGGCAATTTAAATTTAACCAAAAATTCAACTAAAGGCAGTAACAGCAGAGTTTAGTTAGCTGAGCATTTTAACATTTTATTTGCAATTTTCTGAAATGTAAAACTCTAGATATGAATTTCCAAAAATTTGAATAACTCACAGATGATTTGCATTTCACATTTAAATTTCAATTTCAAAAATTCATTTGCATGTGGGAGTTGCATATTTGAATAGGTTATGAAATTATGAACCATTTGGTATGTCATATGCATTTTTCTGATTTACCAATAATTAGATATTGCATTTTCCAATTTTCTGTTAATTTCTGGAAAAGAAAAACTAAGAACAGCTGACGTCAGCTGACGTCATCAAGGAGGCAACGGCTCGGTTGAGCATCAATTTGTCGATTTGGTGCGGATTTGGGCGCGGGCAAGAGCACTACGAGGAAGAGGAGACGGAGGGAAGCACGGGGAGCGGCGGTTGAGGACCAAATGGTCACCGGAGCGGCGCCGGCGACCATGGCCGCGGCGGAGGGGCTCGGGTTCACGGTGGCGCGGCGGTACAGAGGGTTAGGGAGAGGGAGGAGAAGTCCCGGAGGACGGCCGGCTCACCAGGAGCACGATGACGAGGACGGCGATGCACGGGGAGGACCGACGGCGACGCGGCGGTGCTCGACGCGCGGCGGCCGGCGCGGGAAGACGCGGACGGTGGCGGCGATGCAGGCGTTCCCCGGCCGATTCCTTGCGCGGGGAGGAGCAGCACGGCGAGGCGGAGCTAGGGGCGGCGACGGCCTGCTTCGGGGCGGCCGGAGTCGCCGGCGATTGCAGCGGCAAGGCGGCGGCGGCATGAGCTCGAGCTAGGGTGCGGTTAGGGTTCCAGGGGAGCAAAGGCCAGGGGAGGAGAGAGGGAAAAGAGGAGAGGGTGCGGGGTGCTCCACTTAACCTCCCTGGGGGGGCCGCATCGAAGGAGGCCGCAGGGGACGACACGGCGTCGACATGGCCATGGCGCCAGTGCTTGGCACTGTGGCGACAGGGACGGTGGAGGTTTTCTGGAAAACCCCCTGCCCCTTTTCTTCTTTATTTGCAAAAGGGTCCAGCAGCAGTTTAGTGAATTTAATTGAGGCCCTTAAGCATTTTCTAAAATTCCACAAAAATTCATGTAGCCTCCCCTTACCATCTAGAAGCTTCACAAAAATTGGGGTTGCAAAATAAAAAGTTTTGCACCACATTTGTTCATAGGCTTTAGTTATAACATTTATGGCAATTTCCAAATTGTATTTAATTGGAGCAATTAAGCATTTCCAGAAATAATGAAATTATTCATGGAGGCTCTCACAATAATACTGAAGCTCCCCATGATTTTAGTTTGAATTTTTGAAAGGCTTAATTGGGTTTCAAAAATAAGAATTGGTTTAACTCAATTTGAAGTCCCAATTTATTTAATTGTTTGGCAAGAATTTGACTTTGCCAATTAAATTTGAAAATGCATTATTGGAACTTTCTGGACAATTTGGAAATTCTAGAATAATTTAGTTTTACAATTTGAGCAATTGCATTTGGTTTAGAGTTTGGGAAAGTGTTTGTTCCCTTTTAAATGTTTTCCAATCTTGCTTTATTTTTATTTAGCAATTTGAATATGTATGCCATGATGCAATGAAAATAAAAAGTGAAAATTTGGCCCATATTTTAGGGTACCAAATCTGGGCTGTTACATATGTTGGCACTATTGATTGATCGGGCTAAGTTGGATGGACAACTAGAGGGAGTCATTCCACACCTGGTAGATGGCGGCCTCTCTATCCTTCAATATGCGGACGATACAATTCTTTTTATGGAACATGACCTAGAGAAAGCTATGAACATGAAGCTGATCTTATCAGCGTTCGAGCAACTATCAGGGCTGAAAATCAATTTCCATAAAAGTGAATTGTTTTGTTTTGGCGAAGCCCAGGATTTTGCGGCTCAATATGCGGATTTATTCGGTTGTGCGCAAGGCCAGTTTCCGATTAGGTACCTTGGGATACCTATTCATTACAAGAGGCTGACTAATGCCGAATGGAAACATGTTGAGGAGCGGTTCGAAGCAAGACTTGCCAGTTGGCGAGGCAAATTGTTATCCTTGGGAGGGAGATTGGTACTCATAAATTCAGTCCTAAGTAATATGGTACTATATATGATATCTTTCTTCCAGTTGCTCAAAGGAGTCTTGAAAAATCTAGATTATTTCCGTTCAAGATTATTGTGGCAAGGGGATAGCGAGAAAAAGAAGTATCGATTGGCATGATTGGACGTCGTTTGCCGACCCAAAGATCAAGGTGGACTCGGTATCCATGATCTGCAGGTCAAAAATTCAGCCTTTCTAGGGAAATGGCTTTTAAAGATACTCTCGGAAGAGGGGACATGTGAAAGTGCATGGTTGCCCCCATGTGTGGTTTTGGTAATTAATGACAATCTATATGGACTAATGTGTGTATTGAGCTACCTGTAGGTGTGTCCATTTGCTTTGCTTGATCTCCCATATAGGTGTATGGGGGAGCAAAATGTGAGTCTTCACCGCGCGAAGCGTGATACGTCTCAAACGTATCTATAATTTTTGAGTGATCCATGCTAGTTTTGTGATGTTGTCACATGTTTTTACTATCATATTACATCAATTTTATGTATTTTTTCGGACTAACCTATTGACAAGATGCCTAGTGCCAGTTCCCTATTTTTGTGTTGTTTTTGTTGCAGAAAGTTACTTCTGGAAATATTCTCGGAATTGGACGAAAATTTACGGAGATTTTTTATTGAAGAAATGAGGAAGGGAGCCAGAAGGGCAACTCCAGGGGACCCACACAGGCCAGGGCGGCCCCTGCCGCGACCTAGGGCCCACCCGTGGGTGGGACCCGCCCCTGCCCTGTGGGGCACCCCTCGGCCGCCTCCGACGCCTATAAAATCACATCCGACGCAAAAACCCTAACCCCCGAAGGATTTTCCCAAATACGCAATAGAGCTCCGCCGCCATCGCCGATAAGTTTCGGGGGTCAGATTGATCCTGTTCCGGCACCCTGCCGGAGGGGGATCGACCGCCGGAGCCATCTCCATCGACACCGCTGCTTCCCGCGATGAGGAGGGAGTAGTCCCTCACCGGGGCTGAGTCTTATACAAGTAGCTATGTGGTTATCTCTCTCTCCCATGATGTGATCTTCGTTGTGATCATGAGCTTTGTTAGTATAGTTGAATACATGATGTTTCCCTATGTGTAATGGATATGATTTTTCTCAAGTGATGTTATTTAGTACAATTTCCGGAGTCACCGTTGTGATCACGGTATCTCGGTGACAGTGTGGGTGCCGTGTGTGACTCTATGGATAATAGATTGGAAGGATATTCATCATGAGTTTGTTCTTTATTATTGTTGTATTGAATAGATCATGAGGTTTCTTGATGCTTGTGTTATTGAAGAAAGAGACTATTCAAGAAATATGTTGTGGTGTTTGTTAGTACTATCTTTGGATGCGGATAGTGACAGCATGAAGTGTCCATAGATGTGGAATACGAACTTTAAGGTGTGATTTTCGTAGCCCTACGCAATTCTCATCCTATTTGATCCATGAAAAAATGATCTCCGAGTAACGTCTACCATGCATGTGTTTTTGTGGAACTATTATGTGTTTAATTATGTTAATGATGTTGAGAGTAGTCACTAGTGAAAGTATGAAGCCTAGGCCTTGTTTCCAAGCATTGATACACCGTTTTTAGTCACTTTTGTCACTTGTTTGCTTGCTGCCATTTTTATTACAAAATTACAAAATCACTTTTTACCATCCATATCACTTGCATTTTACCATCTCTTCGCCGAACTAGTGCACCTATACAACTGACAATTGTATTAGGTGTGTTGGGGACACAAGAGACTTCTTGTATCTTAATTGCAGGGTTGCTTGAGAGGGATATCTTTGACCTCTACCTCCCGTGGATTCGATAAACCTTGGGTTACTCACTTAAGGGAAATTTGTCGTTGTCCTACAAACCTCTGCGCTTGGAGGCCCAACAAGTCTACAAGAATAGAAGTGTGTAGTAGACATCAAGCTAATTTCTGGCGCCGTTGCCGGGGAGGAAAGGTAAGCGGTACTCACACTCCGACGACGAAGCTAATTTCTAGCATTGTTGTTGGGGAGGTGAGTGCTTGAAGGTATTTTCTTTATATCTTGTAATTAAATCTTTTTGTTTCCTGTTTTTATTTCACTAGTTAGGCTTAATGGAAAACAACAACAACAAATGAGAGAGCTTTATAAACTTTATCTTGAAATTGGTCATGATGCTTTTGAAGAGAACATTTAAAAAACCTATGGAACTTTATTTGCGTAACAATAATGCTAGTAGCAATGTTATTAGTATGATTTCTTTGAATGCCATTGTTGCTAATGCTATGCAAAATTGCAAGCTTGGGGATGCCGGTTTTGATGAATATGATCTTTTTAGTCCCCCAAGCTGGAAGGAGGAAATTTGCTTTGATGATACTATGCCTCATATATATGATGATTATAATGATGAATGTGATATTTTCAGTCCACCTACTATTGAGGAAAAAGTTTATTATGATTATGATATTCCTCCTATTTATGATGATTACAATGATGATTATGATTGTGTTACTCCCACTAATACTAATGAGAAAGATTTTACTTATGTGGAGAGTAATAATAATACTTTTATGCATGTGAATCATGAGAAAAATGCTTTATGTGATGGTTATGTTATTGAGTTTTCTTATGATTCTACTGAAAGTTATTATGAGAGAGAGAAGTGTGGTTATATAAATTTTCATCTTATGAAGTTTCCCCTCTTTATGTTGAAGGTTTTAATGTTGCACTTGCTTTGTCTTCCTATGCTTAATGCTTTATGCTCCAATAATTTATTTTCTTACAAGATGCCTACGCGTAGGAAGAGAGTTAGAATTAAATGTGTTTGATATTTTCTTCATGATGATATCTTTTGCGTTCCAACTCTTATTCTTATGAGAGCATCATTAAAATTATCATGCCTAGCTAAAAGGCTTAAAAGAAAAGCGCTTGTTGGGAGGCAACCCATCTTTTATTTTCAGTTTTTTTTTTTTTGCTTTTCTTGAGTCATGAAGTTATTACCTCTGTAGTAACTTCATTGTATCTTTTTATTTTGGTTTTTTGTGCCAAGTTTTGCCTCTAATGTATTGAAAGTGCGAGGTATTATGTTGCTGTCCAAAAATAGATTCTGTGCGCCTGTTGCACAAAAATCCTAAAATCTTCAGAATTTTATCTTTTTATGATAATTTTTTACAGCAAGCCTGATGCTTTTATCTATCTTTCGTTAGTTTTAAGTTTTTTAATTTGAGCTGCAGAAGTGCCTCGAAAAATTCGATCTTTACAGACTGTTCAGATTTTGATAGATTCTGCTTTTATTTTGCATTTGTCTCTTTACCATCGTCATATGTGATACTCTAGGGGTAGAGTGCCACATTGAAGCTTAGTAAACATTAGCTAATGTTTAATGAAGTTGGTTTGCAATTTGTCATGAGTTGAACACATGTTCATTTTAATTTAAGAGCACTAACCCTCTAATCAAATTATGAGAAGTTTTGTGTGAAGGGAGTTTTTAAGTTCCAAAGGAGAGGAATATGAAGAAATTGAGGATGGGTCAGAGCTCAAGCTTGGGGATGCCCCCATGGCATCCCCTCTGAATATCAAGAACCATCAAGAGTCAAAGCTTGGGGATGCCCAAGGCATCCCCTCATCTTCATCGACTATCATAAGGTCGTCTTCGTTGAACTTCGTTTTTATCACTTTACATATTATGTGCTATGCTTGGAGCGTCTTTTTATTTTCAGTTTTTTTTTGTTTGCTGTTCATATGCTTGTTGGATCCTTGCTTTGTTTGTGTGGGAGAGAGACACGTTCCGCTTTTTTATTTGAATACTCCTTTGCTTCGCTTATATCTTGTTGAGTATTCTTAGCTACTGTTTGTTTGCTAGTAAGCTCTCGCTTTTAGCTTTTATCTTGTTTAGAGCTGCTAGTAGTTGTTGTTAAACTCTCATGTTCTTCACTTATATTTGTTGGAGAGTTGTTAATGGTAAATTGCTTGAATTGTCAAAGGGACAAAATGCTATTCATGTGATATTGGAATGAAATGAAAAGCCTGCATAGTATTGTAGATCATTGTGTGGATATTTGATACTTCTCATTTGTTTTGAGATATTAGGATGAATGCTTTTTTTTGCGAAACTATTAGGATGAATGCTTAAACTTGCTGGTTATTTGAGTGGAATTGATTAGTAAAGAAATACTGTTAAAAACTTGAACCTATGTGGTGTTTCGTAGTTGTTAATTCTTTAAGCTAATCTTTCCATCAAAAGAATTGTTTGGTCAACATTGGAAATGGTGTGGAGCTTTTATGGTTATGATGGATAAATGTATTATGCTACTCTGTTACCGGTTAATTTTAGATGTTTGCTTCAAATACCTTCTTTGCTAAGCCCAAAAATTCGTACTAGGTGTATGGTTCACTCGTGCATCCAAATCCCAAAGCCAAACTATCTTGCCAACTGAGTCCACCATATCTACCTATGCATGGTATTTACTACCATTCCAAGTAAATTTGTCATGTGCTATCTTTAAAAATTCAAAATACTCCTTTTTGTGTCTCTGTTTTTAAGCTCATGAGGGAGCAGTAGAGAGCTAGATATAACTTGTGACGAGCAAGGTCATTTCCCCCCTTTCACCCGGTGTTGATGGATTACGTCTTCACTTGAATCAACCCGAGAGCAGCTTAAGCAAAATATAAATATAACTCACCATTCTCCTCCGCGCAATGCAAATCTGAGAAATCAGCTCAAACATTGGACAGTGGTGAAACCAAGGAGAAAGAAGAGCGTACTCGCTCCTCTACAAACTAGCTGCTCTCACAAGTCTAAAAAACCTTGCTTGTTATGGGGGACTAGATAGATTCTCTGTTGTGAAGTCGTTGAGTAAAGCATGCATATCTGAAAATTGTTTTACTTCTATTTCATAAAAAAACAAAAAGCTAGCACATGACTAATCCCTGCTTCCCTCTGCGAAGGGCCTTTCTTTTACTTTAATGTTGAGTCAGTATTCCTCTTACTTCTATCTCCACCAAAGCAAACATCTAGCATTGACCCGGGTATCATTGATCATATTGCATTGTCAGATTAAACATGAATCTTTATATTGACTTTACCGTTGGAAGTTGAAGCTTTTTGCTAAAGCTTGCATCTTCTTTGTTTTGATTCTCAAACACTTTTGTCATGGAATTGTTAACTTTGAGAATTAATCAAATATGTGGATCACATTGCTTTCATGTCTTTAACGTACTATTTATGAAAGGTTTTGCTTGAATGATTCAACTTGGTTATTCATTGCTTTCTTGCTATCAACTATAGACAATTGTTTTGTATCACTTCATTCACATCCTATGCTTTACATTACTATCTTTATCATGTTTGTGTTGGTTGCATCTCTCATAAAAAATTATTTTGTTATCACTTACCTACTCGAGGACGAGTAGGAGTTAAGCTTGGGGATGCTGATACGTCTCAAACGTATATATAATTTTTGAGTGATCCATGCTAATTTTGTGATGTTGTCACATGTTTTTACTATCATATTACATCATTTTGATGCATTTTGTCGGACTAACCTATTGACAAGATGCCAGTGCCAGTTCCCTGGTTTTGTGCTGTTTTTGTTGCAGAAAGTTACTTCTGGAAATATTCTCGGAATTGGACAAAAATTTACGGAGATTTTTTTATTGAAGAAATGAGGAAGGGAGCCTAGAAGGGCGACTCCAGGGGACCCACACAGGCCAGGGGCGGCCCCCTGCCCTGGCCTAGGGCCCACTCGCGGGTGGGACCCGCCCCTACCCTGTGGGGCACCCCTCGGCCACCTCCGAGGCCTATAAAATCACATCCGACGCAAAAACCCTAACCCCCAAAGGATTTTCCCAAATACGTAACAGAGCTCCGCCGCCATCGCCGACAAGTTTCGGGGGTCAGATTGATCCTGTTCCGGCACCCTGCCGGAGGGGGGATCGACCGCCGGAGCCATCTCCATCGACACCGCTGCTTCCCGCGATGAGGAGGGAGTAGTCCCTCACCGGGGCTGAGGCTTATACAAGTAGCTATGTGGTTATCTCTCTCTCCCATGATGTGATCATCTTTGTAATCATGAGCTTTGTTAGTATAGTTAAATACATGATGTTTCCCTATGTGTAATGGATATGATTTTGCTCAAGTAATGTTATTTAGTACAATTTCCGGAGGCACCGTTGTGATCACGGTATCTCGGTGACAGTGTGGGTGCCGTGTGTGACTCTATGGATAATAGATTATAAGGATCTTCATCATGAGTTTGTTCTTTATTATTGTTGTATTGAATAGATCATGAGGTTTCTTGATGCTTGTGTTATTGAAGAAAGAGACTATTCAAGAAATATGTTGTGGTGTTTGTTAGTACTATCTTTGGATGCGGATAGTGACAGCATGAAGTGTCCATAGATGTGGAATACGAACTTTAAGGTGTGATTTTCGTAGCCCTACGCAATTCTCATCCTATTTGATACACGAAAGAATGATCTCCGAGTAACGTCTACCATGCATGTGTTTTTGTGGAACTATTATGTGTTTAATTATGTTAATGATGTTGAGAGTAGTCACTAGTGAAAGTGTGAAGCCTAGGCCTTGTTTCCAAGCATTGATACACCGTTTTTAGTCACTTTTGTCACTTGTTTGCTTGCTGCCATTTTTATTACAGAATTACAAAATCACCTTTTACCATCCATATCACTTGCATTTTACCATCTCTTCGCCGAACTAGTGCACCTATACAACTGACAATTGTATTAGGTGTGTTGGGGACACAAGAGACTTCTTGTATCTTAATTGCAGGGTTGCTTGAGAGGGATATCTTTGACCTCTACCTCCCGTGGATTCGATAAACCTTGGGTTACTCACTTAAGGGAAATTTGCCGCTGTCCTACAAACCTCTGCGCTTCGAGGCCCAACAAGTCTACAAGAATAGAAGTGTGTAGTAGACATCAAAGCGCATTCAAGAAAGGTTGTTCGTCTTGAGGAGATGAAGATTGTCTTCATCGATCTCAAGTGGATTATGCGCAAGGCAAAGGTGTATCCATTTGCTTTGCTTGATCTCCATTTGTTGGAGTCAAGGCTAAGGGAAGAAGTGTATTTGTTGATCAAGTCTAAGTGCGAGTTGATCAACACTCAAGTCCAAGTGAAGATATGTCGAAGAGGTGATTCTCCCATATAGGTGTATGGGGGAGCAACATGTGAGTCTTCACCACGCGAAGCGCATTCAAGAACGGTGGTTCGTCTTGAGGAGATGAAGATCGTCTTCATCGATCTCAAGTGGATTATGCGCAATGCAAATGTATGATCTTGATAGGCTTTCTATTTTACCGGTCTTATGATGTTAGTTGAGAAACCGGGTTATATGATAGATAGGCGTACTATCAAGAGGGGCTCTCGACCGAGTATCTTGATCGTATCATTCGTGGAGAGCTCAAACCTTTGCATCCATGCAATCATCTTTATTGGTTCTTACTTGGTTCTTATCATGGTGTGGTCTTGGTGCTTGTCGTGCTTTTCATGACCAGGCCAAGTTCATCGAAAACGGTTTTCATATGTGTCTCCTTTTGCGTTTTCGGTATTGGAGATTTTGCCGGTTCATCCATGCGGAAGGTTTCTCTCTTCCATTTATTTGCAAAATCTCCACTGCTTGTTTACTACATTTCCAAGGGTAGCACTTGTCGTCCTCTTTCCAACAAAATCGATTTCACGTCATTCGGACTTCATTTGCAAAAGATATAGCATTTCCGGCTTGCGAAAAAGAGTTTTTAACTTTCCCCATTTGTTATTTATAATATCTTGTTGGACTATGGACTATGATGTTTCTCCGCATAATATTTTAGTGCTTGTTGTGACGATTCCAACGAGCACAAGATCATCGAAAACGGAGTCCGAATGCGAAAGATACGCTCGTTTTCGTTTTGAGATTTCTGCAGTTTTTCACCAGTCCGGAATTACCGGGAAAAATCCGGTAGTACCGCCTATGGACGGTAGTACCGACCCTACTTCCGGGAAAGTGTTCCGGGAGTCCAGTACTGAACTTGTTTGGGTGCATAGAACCATCCGGGTCACCCGGTACTTCCGGGAAAAGTCCGGTAGTACCGACCCGACGTATTTCTGGGCATAACGGTTGGATATTTGGTTGTCCTATTTAAGGGGCCTTCTTCCCCATTGGTTCCCCAACTCTTGGTACTCTCTCTCTCTCCTCCATTGTTGACCTTCTTGAGACCTTGCTTCCTCTCCATATCTCCATGATTCTTGACTCCTTTTAGAGGAAAAAGAGAGAGGAGATCTAGATCTATATTTCCACCAAACCATATCTCCTCTAAGTGAGGAGAACACCTTTGGATCTAGATCTTGGAGCTGCTTTGTGTTTCTCCTTTGTTCTTCCTCTTAAATCCCTCCATAGCATTAGATGCCTTGGTTGGATTTTGGAGATAAGGATTTGACCACTTAGTGTGTTCTTGACTATTGCATTAGTTGCATCGGGTTGTGCTCTCCACGAAGATTCGTGGGATTGAAGTTCGAGAAGCTTTTTACTCTTGAGTGCATTGTGTTCCCAAGAGCTTGTGCCTCTTGGGTGTATTGTGTACCCTAGACGGTTGGTGGTGTCGCGAAGACTTCGAGTTGTGAAGCATCGGGCAAGGTTTGGGAGCCCCCGATTAAGTTGTGGGTGTGTGCCCAAGATCATTGTAAAGGCTCCGGATTCCGTCTTGAAGGATTCCGATAGTGGAAGGTGAACCTAACCCTTGGGGTGAGGTTAATTGGAGAGTAGGGTGAGGCCTTTTGTGGCGTCTTGAGTAGGCCTTTTGTGGCGAGCTCACACCCCTCCAACGAGACGTACTACCTTAATAAGGAGGAACTCGGGAATACATCCTCGTCTCCGTGTGTCTCGGTTATTTCTATAACCGAGCTCTTTACTTATGTAATTTACATTGTGATAGCCTTTATGCTTGATGTCATATATATTGCTATCACCTTGTTGATTTTTTGCTTAGCATACGTTTTTGGTGCACATAGGTGAACCTAGTATATTAGGTTGTTGGCTTGTTAATTTAAACACCTAGTTTTATTCCGCAATTATCAAGCCTTAAACCGGAAAAGTTTTAATCGCCTATTCACCCCCCTCTAGGAGACACCGTTTGTTCTTTCAACATGGCAAACACTACTAAGGCGGAAATATGTCGGTTCAAAAGCGTTGTCACAAGTGGTTTGGAAACCAGGTGACTCACACTTTTGGGCTGGACTCATGGCGACGAAGAAGTTTTTCTTTCGCTTTGGAAAATTCACTATTAGAGATGGATCGGAAATTCGGTTCTGGGAGGATAAATGGTTGGGAAATGCCCCTCTGAAGGACCAATATCCAGCTTTATACAATGTTGTTGGTCATAAAAGTGATACGTCAACTGAGGTTACGATCATCTCCTCTAGTTATGACGTTCAGACGCGATTTGATCGGACCCAGGCTTGAGGCGTGGAATGCCCTTCTAGGGAGATTAGCCACGATTCAACTCACTAATGTTGGGGGGGGGGGGGTGAACCTAGTATATTAGGTTGTTGGCTTATTAATTTAAACACCTAGTTTTATTCCGCAATTATCAAGCCTTAAACCGGAAAATTTTTAATCGCCTATTCACCCCCCCTCTAGGCAACATCGTTTGTTCTTTCAATTGGTATCAGAGCCTCAGCTCTCTTTTTGGGATTTACCGCCTAGAGAGTAAAGATGCCGTTTAGAGAATTAGTGCACGATTCCACTTTTATATTCGATGGCACAAATTTTAATGTTTGGAAAACTATATGCTTAGTCACTTACGGGTCTTGGACCCCAATATTGAGCGTATCTTAGATATAGGTTTTTCTCCTCCAAAGGATTACGAGAGTATGACTTTAGAGGATGATAAAAACTTATATCTAGATGCTCTAGCTTCTAATGAGTTTTGCAAATTTTTGAGTGTTGTAGTTTTTGAGTCAATCATGCCTCTCTGCAACGCTCATGAATTGTGGACAAAACTTCAAGATAAATACGACAAGTCCATGACTATTGAGGATGATTGGTCTCCCTCCACCTCCGGGCGTAATGGGTTCTCAACTTCGTCTACTTCACCAAAATGTGGTAAGCCACAAACTAATGTGATGGTGAGTAGTGATAGGTTGTGCAATATTGATAGTGAGCTCATTGTTGATGATCTTTTATCTCTATCTTGTTGCAATGCCTCATCTTTGGACCTAAACACACATAGCACTATAAATGTCATACATGCTAGTGTTGATAGTCCTTGCATATCATCCAAAAATTGCTTGGATAAATCTCTTGATGACATGCTTGCTTTATCTTCCATGATAAAAATGCTTGTGTTTCCTCTAATTCTTGTATTAATAATAATGTAGAGGAAACTCAATTAGCTATGGAACAAGATGTGAACTTGAGTAGTTCAAAAATTAATTGTTCTTCTTCATCAACCATCTTTTGCCTTATGGCTAAATCCTCATGTAGTGATGATAATGATAATAATGATGAAGAAGATGATGATGAATCCTTTCATAAGAAAGGTCTAATGGTTCTAAATGCCCTTCCTAAAAATAAAAATGCTCATGCTATCCTGTTTGAAATTATGGAAACCCTAATTGAGCATGGGCTTACTATTAAGGCTTTGGAAGCAAGCCTTGTAGAAAAAGGAAGATTGAAAGAGAGGATGCGAATAAGAAAGCATCTTTAGAGGTGACTCTTGAGGAAGAGCAAGAGACTCGGGCTTCTCTTGAGGAGAAACTCGAATCTATTGAGGAGTATCATAATGAAATAATTGCTAAACTCATTAAAGAACGTGACCATGCTCATGCTAAATATAAAGTCACAAAAAAGGAAAATGCTAGCTTTAAGGAAGAGCTTGCCAAGTTGTCTTCTTCCATTCCTAATGTTAATGATGCTTGTGCTACTAACTCCACTTCTTGTGAAGCATCTATTTTGAAGGAGAATGTTGAGTTAAGGGCTCAACTTGAGTTGCTAACTAGCAAGTATGGGAAATTGGAAGAAAGTCATGAAAAGCTATCTAGCTCTATGATGATCTTCTAGCATCCTATGCTAGTATAAAGTTAGCTCATGAGGCTATCACTACCAAGGTAACATCTTGTGAGCCTCATGTGGATAATAGCACAACTTTAACTAAAAATGCTATATTGCCATGTGCTAGTCCTAGTAGTTCATCCACTCACAATGTTAGTACCACTTGTGATGAAGTACTTGCTTTGCCTTGTTGCTCTAACAATGATGCATCTACCTCCTCTAGTACTTGTGTTGTCTCTAACCATGTAGAGAAAAGAGGAGAGCTCAAGGCCCAAGCCACTTCTACGAAGAAAGGCTTGGAAAAGCGTCATGAAGGGAAGAGTACACTTGACAACATGTTGAGTGTGCAACAATCCCCCAATGACAAGAGTGGACTTGGATTCAACTCTGACAACAAGAACAAGTCCAAGATTGATAAGAAGAAGGGCCAAGTACAAGTCAAGAATCCGGCCAAGATCATTTGCTTCAAGTGCAAGCTAGAAGGGCACCATGTTTGGGATTGACCAATTAGGAAGAAGCCTCCTAGTGAGAAGAAACTAGGGACGCGGCCTCTTGTTCAATCTCATGCTCAACCATGAGTTGAACAACAGCCACCTCCTAAGAAGACTCAAGTCAACGCTCCTCAAGTTGAGGAGCCTATTAAGAAGAAAGAGAAGAGTCGATGTTGCTACCTTTGCCGTGGCAAGGGTCACTTTGCTTCTTCATGCACTATCGGTAACCTATCCAACCACATCTTAATTGATGATGCTTATTCACCTAGAAAGGATAGAGTTGGCAATGTGTTTGCCAAATATGTGGGAACTCAAAGTTGTGTCAAGAAAAGTACCATTTGGGTTGCCAAGCCTATTGTGACTAACCTCTTAGGACCCAACTTGGTTGGGGACCAACAAGCTCAAACTTGATCAATAGGTTGTGGTGGAGGACATTGGAGACTTGGCTATCATTTGAAGAATTAAGGGATCTTCGTGATTATATTTCCTCAAGCCAAGCCATTTGGATCATATTGTCCTATCTCATATCCAATGCTCCTCCTTGCGGTAACTTGTATTTAAATCATATATACATTGAAAGTTGCTTGCTCCCTTGCATGTGTTAGTTTTGTTTCTATCATGTGCTAGTATATGTTGTGCCTTTTACTTACCTTGAGCAATCAAGTTTGTGTATGTTAATTTGCGCATCATATATGTGTAAACTTGTGTGTTGAGCTTTATTGGATCTTGTGTGGATTTCATTTGGCTCTTTGAGATATTAATGGACCATCCCATTTTGTGGGAGTGATATGCTTTGTGCACTTCACAAACCTAAAAATGTGTGTACATGAGGCATACCACCTAGTATTGATATTTCAATATTATCTAGTTACTATGTGGTATGTCATATTCATGAGAAATTCAATTTCTACAATGTCCATTAATTTCTCTAGTTGGTTTTATTTGCCTCTTGCTTAGATAAAATGAATTATCACATTATGGGGGAGTAGTAAGCTATGTGCATATTACAATCCCATAAAAATGTGAACATTTGAGGTTTGCCACTTAGATTTGACATTGTAAATTATCTTCTTCCTATGTCGCATGTTTGCTCGAACAAGTTCCATTTTTCCTTTTGGTTATCTTTTGGCTCTTGTTTGTGTGAGTTCGCTTGGTGTGGTTTTTCTCTAATATGCATTTCCATATATTTTTTGAGAAACCATTTGTTCCATATTATTCTAACCATGGCCTTGCCGGTTGGTTTGAATAGTTGAAAATAACAACAAACTTTATTAAAATATGGTGTTTTTACTTCTTATCTCTTTCCATATGATTTATCTTGTGAGGATGACCTTGGATATCTCTACTCACCGGAAAAATATTTCCTTTTACTCATTATCCTTGGACAATTGATATACACACTTGTGGTAGAATATTTTTGTTCATCCTCATATTGGCTCTTGCGTTGAATTGCCTTATTTATTGCCAAGTGTTTTTGTTTTTACTCCCATTGCCTTCCTTGCCTCTTGCATGGATCCTAATTTTCAATTGGTAGTGTTTAGTGTTGTAAATAAAATATGGAGAGTAATGATCCCTTGTGCGTGCATTTTGTATTCAAATACAAATATCAAAGATAATGCATGAATCTTGGGGGATCATTCCTTTTTATTTAGAACACTATCCTATCTATCAATATTTGATCCTTTCAATTGGCATTTGACTCTTTATCTTATGTTTTAGTACCATCAATTGGCATCACTTGGAATTTGATATCTTCTCCATAGATATTTGTTTCAATTGATACTTATTGTGGGAGTCTTGATACCTTATTTCCTTATTTTACTTTACTTGATTTCGGTCAAGTATTATCCTCTTCTTGGTATCTTTTCTCCTAGTTGATATCTTATTTTCAATTGGTGTCTTATCAATCATGTGTGTTTTGATTCAATTCCTATTGATATCACACTTCATGTGTTGATGTGTTTTGGAATCAATCATTTGTTGACTTTATTTTTCCTCAATCATGTGTTGATTTGGATTTTGATATAATTTGGACAACCTTTTGTGTCACACTTTGGTGTGCTCTCTTCTTGGTTTACTTGGTATTTTCGTCCAAATTGCATCTCGTTTGGTTCTTGAAAGACTTTGCATGTATATTCTCTAATATATATATTATATGGCATGTTTGTCTTTCTAGTTCCAATATATAGGGGATACTTCACCAAATCCTAAATCGGCTAAGATGTGCATGAAATTCAAATTCATATCTATATGCACATATTTATGCGAAGTGTTTCCTATATATTGTAGTTTATCTAACTACTATGGGACCCAATGAGTTTGGGAACCATTTTGTGCTTGAATTTTGTTTTAGGTACAATGGAGATGCATTGGATGCTTGCCTCATTTCATAAGGAAGGTGTTCTCACCGTGTGATTATCGGAGTC
Organism: Puccinellia tenuiflora; assembly: GCA_012064385.1. NCBI lineage: Eukaryota > Viridiplantae > Streptophyta > Magnoliopsida > Poales > Poaceae > Puccinellia > Puccinellia tenuiflora. Next base: position 387,440 of record QRDG01000344.1, read on the forward strand.
AAGCTTTTATGATAAACAAACTCTCATCTTCTTCATCGTAAATGCATCTCGGTAACAAGTATCTATCCCATGCATACTTTTCTAGTCTCAACCCTATGTAGGTTGCTTCTTGGCATGAAAGCTTTTATGTGCAATTGTTGTGGTTTTGGCTTTTTCCTTCACTTGGTATATCTTTGTGATGAAAGTGCAAAAACCTTTTCTTCAATTGGTATTATTTCTTTGTGATACTTGTTGTCTATCTCAAAGCATCTTCACTATCTCTTGTTCCCTTAGTGATATGTGTGATGTCTTTGATATTTTTGAAGTTCATTTATATACAATGAGATAAATTTGAGCTATGTGCTATGCTTTTAAGCAATAATCTCTTTTGTATATTCATGACTTCCCTTTTGGATACCGTGGTCTCCCCTTCATCGACCATTTCATATGTGCAAGTTTCTTTGTGGATGTATATCATCAACGATTTGTCTACTTAGAAACCTATACATATGAGAGAGGTCCCCTTTTATTTGGTATCCTATTTCTTTCGAGCCACCTTGTTTTTTATCTATAATTATTTGGTGCCTCCAAATTTGTCTCGTGAGTGCTTGTCTCATTTCTATTTGCATCTTTGCGCAGTCACATTTTATTGAAGATCTTTGTCCTCATGCTTATCTTGGTGAGTATGTTGTTTTTTTATTGGCTAAATGCTCTCACTAGTTTTGGGCATTTTCAATTGGTTCTAGTTTCCAATTGGTATCCCTAATCTTGTGAACATACTCCTTTAAAGATCTTCTCTTTATCTCGGTTGGGCCTATCTTATGTTGAATCTTTGAAAATTGGTATCTCCTTATGGCTCAACCATATCTTTGGTGCAAGTGCTATGATTTGCTTTTGTTTTATGCACACTTGCACTTGTTGCGTGTTCTAGATGATTTTGGGGGAGTGAAGATTCCATATTTGTGCACTCCTCAATAGTGCATGAACATTGGGAAGCTTCTTCATTTTTATTTAGAACTCTTGTTTTGGATCTTTTGATTGCCTATCTCCTTTGTGGAGATGTTTAGAATGGTTTCATCTCTTTGCAATCTTTGGATCCTCAATAAGTTTGATTTCCTCTATCTATTCATCATTGGATATGTGCATTTGATTTCACTCATATCTTGAGAAATGCACACATTTTGTAGGAACTCATATTATATTGGCCTTCTAAATTTTTCCTCCTATTTCGGCAATCGATGCCAATGGTAGAAGTTTGGAGGGTTTAAGGAAATTTGGGTTTTATGCTTTTGTTGCATTTTCCTTTAATGCACTTGCATCCTTGCTTGTTTGTCTTGTAAGGATGCTTTATTCATTATATAAACCCTCTTAAAACGGATTGTCATCAATTACCAAAGTGGGGGAGATTGAAAGTGCATGGTTGCCCCCATGTGTGGTTTTGATAATTAATGACAATCTCTATGAACTAATGTTTGTATTGAGCTACTTGTAGGTGTGTCCAATTTCCTTTGCCTGATCTCCATTTGTTGGAGTCAAGGCTAAGTGAAGAAGTGTATTTGTTGATCAAGGCTAAGTGCGAGTTGATCAATACTCAAGTCCAAGTGAGGATATGCCGAAGAGGTGCTTCTCCCATATAGGTGTATGGGGGAGCAACATGTGAGTCTTCACCATGCGAAGCGCTTTCAAGAAAGGCGGTTCGTCTTGAGGAGATGAAGATCATCTTCATCGATCTCAAGTGGATTATGCGCAAGGCAAAGGTGTGTCCATTTGTTTTGCTTGATCTCCATTTGTTGGAGTCAAGGCTAAGGGAAGAAGTGTATTCGTTGATCAAGGCTAAGTGCGAGTTGATCAACACTCAAGTCCAAGTGAAGATATGCCGAAGAGGTGCTTCTCCCATATAGGTGTATGGGGGAGCAACATGTGAGTCTTCACCACGCGAAGCGCATTCAAGAAAGGTGATTCGTCTTGAGGAGATGAAGATCGTCTTCATCGATCTCAAGTGGATTATGCGCAAGGCAAAGGTATGATCTTGATAGACTTTCTATTTTACCGGTCTCATGATGTTAGTTGAGATACCGGGTTAAAAGATAGATAGTCGTACTATTAAGAGGGGCTCTCGACCGAGTATCTTGATCGTATCATTCATGGAGAGCTCAAACCTTTGCATCCTTGCAATCATCTTTATTGGTTCTTACTTGGATCTTATCATGGTGTGGCCTTGGTGCTTGTCGTGCTTGTCATGACAAGGCCAAGTTCACAGAAAACGGTTTTCATATGTGTCTCCTTTTGCGTTTTCGGTATTGCAGATTTTGCCGGTTCATCCGTGCGGAAGGTTTCTCTCTTCCATTTCTTTGCAAAGTCTCTACTGCTTGTTTGCTACATTTCAAAGGGTAGCATTTGTCGTCCTCTTTCCAACAAAATCGGTTTCACGTCATTCGGACTTCATTTGCAAAAGATATAGCATTTCCGGTTTGCGAAAAAGAATTTTTAACTTTTCCCATTTGTTATTTATAATATCTTGTTGGACTATGATGTTTCTATGCATAATCTTGTAGTGCTCGTTGTGACGATTCCAACGAGCCCAAGATCATCGAAAACGGAGTCCGGATGCGAAAGATACTCTCGTTTTTGTTTTGAGATTTCTGCAGTTTTTCACCAGTCCGGAATTACCGGGAAAAATCCGGTAGTACCGCCTATGGATGGTAGTACCGACCCTACTTCCGGAAAGTGTTCCGGGAGTCCAGTATCGAATTTGTTTGGGTGCCGAGAATCATCCGGGTCACCCGGTATTTCCGGGAAAAGTCCGGTAGTACCGACCCGACGTATTTCTGGGCATAACGGTCGGATATTTGGTTGTCCTATTTAAGGGGTTTTCTTCCCCATTGGTTCCCCAACTCTTGGTATTCTCTCTCTCTCCTCCATTGTTGACCTTCTTGAGAGCTTGCTTCCTCTCGATCTCTCCATAATTCTTTACTCCTTTTAGAGGGAAAAGAGAGAGGAGATCTAGATCTATATTTCCACCAAACCATATCTCCTCTAAGTGAGGAGAACACCTTTGGATCTAGATCTTGGAGCTGCTTTGTGTTTCTCCTTTGTTCTTCCTCTTAAATCCCTCCATAGCATTAGATGCTTTGGTTGGATTTTGGAGAGAAGGATTTGACCACTTAGTGTGTTCTTGCCTTTTGCATTAGTTGCATCGGGTTGTGCTCTCCACGAAGATTCGTGGGATTGAAGTTCGAGAAGCTTGTTACTCTTGGGTGCATTGTGTTCCCAAGAGCTTGTGCCTCTTGGGTGCATTGTGTACCCTAGACGATTGGTGGTGTCGCGAAAACTTCGAGTTGTGAAGCTTCGGGCAAGATTTGGGATCCCCCGATTGAGTTGTGGGTGTGTGCCCCAAGATCGTTGTAAAGGCTCCGGATTCCGCCTCGAAGGATTCCGATAGTGGAAGGTGAACCTAACCCTTGGGTGAGGTTCATCGGAGAATAGGGTGAGGCCTTTTGTGGCGTCTTGAGTAGGCCTTTTGTGGCGAGCTCACACCCCTCCAACGAGACATACTCCCTTAATAAGGAGGAACTCGGGAATACATCCTCGTCTCCGTGTGCCTCGGTTATTTCTATAACCGAGCTCTTTACTTATGCAATTTATATTGTGATAGCCTTTGTGCTTGATGTCATATATATTGCTATCACCTTGTTGATTTTTTTCTTAGCATAAGTTGTTGGTGCACATAGGTGAACCTAGTTTATTAGGTTGTTGGCTTGTTAATTTAAACACCTAGTTTTGTTCCGCAATTATCAAGCCTTAAACCGGAAAAGTTTTAATCGCCTATTCACCCCCCCTTTAGGCGACATCGTTTGTTCTTTCAACGTGGCAAACATTACTAAGGCGGAAATATGTCGGTTCAAAAGCATTGTCACAAGTGGTTTGGAAACCAGGTGACTCACACTTTTGGGCTGGACTCATGGCGACGAAGAAGTTTTTCTTTCGCTTTGGAAAATTCGCTATTAGAGATGGATCGGAAATTCGGTTCTGGGAGGATAAATGGCTGGGAAACGCCCCTCTGAAGGACCAATATCCAGCTTTATACAACGTTGTTCGTCATAAGAGTGATACGCTAGCTGAGGTTATGCGATCATCTCCTCCAGTTATGACGTTCAGACGCGATTTGATCGGACCCAGGCTTGAGGCGTGGAATGCCCTTCTAGGGAGATTAGCCACGATTCAACTCACTAATGGGTTGGATGAATTTAGATGGACCCTTAATGAGAATGGTCGCTTCTCAGTGGATTCCATGTATAGAGCCCTCATCCAATATGATGTGCCAATGGAGAAATATGAGAAACTTTGGAAGATGAAAATACCTCTAAAAATTAAAATATTTTCGTGGTATGCTCGTCGTGGAGTTATTCTCACCAAAGACAATCTTGTCAAGCGTAATTGGAAAGAAAGTACTAAGTGTGTTTTCTGTCTACACGATGAGACGATAAAACACCTTTTCTTCGAGTGTAAAATTGCGCGTTCTATTTGGTCAACCATCCAAATTGCGTCTAATTTGTATCCTCCAAGATCGGTTGCAAATATTTTCGGCAACTGGTTACATGGAATTGATCACAAATATAGAACTATTATAAGGGTGGGAGCGATAGCCGTTATTTGGTCGCTTTGGCTTTGTAGAAATGACAAGGTTTTTAACGATAAAAATGCTTCTCTCTTGCAGGTAATATACCGGTGCACAAGTTTGCTCCGTTCGTGGTCCATATTACAACGCGTGGAGTTTCGAGACCTTTTTACGGAGGTGTCTGCGCGACTGGAGACTACGGCGAGGGACATTTTTATCCCACATGGGGGCTGCGTGATCTTCGGATCGGTCCACCACCATAGGCGAAGTGCACGATCTTATGATTTGTAACTAGGCCTATGTTTCTCTTTATACTTTCAGTTTGGACTTGTCGGCTGTGTGCATCTTGTTATGCAGAGGCGGGGTGTAATGCTTAAATCTTTTAAGTAATAAAGCCCTTTATCAAAAAAAGTTAAGTTCGGCCAGGTTGGATAAATGAGAGATACTTGGCTCGACCGTTTTGGAGCTCGATGCAAGTAACAAGTATTTTTTTCCCAATTAGGAATCTACGGGCATGCTAAACGGGCCAAAATATAACCAAGCTTAAACGTCATATCTCAAATTTTTATTAAATGTTGGCAGGAGAACTGTCAAATTTAATGAATAGATAGAAAATGGTACAAAGACCCGAATCAGTCAGTTTATTGAGAAAAACCATACGAAAACCTGAACAACGGCAAGCCACGCCTACAAGACATCAGAAGGCCGGACACACGACACCCACAACCGGCACTCAAACCTCTGCTACTCATCTTACGCACAGAGCAAATGGATCTGGTCTTTGCTACCCACCGCCGTAGATCCTCGCGAGCCACTGGTCCCTCTGACAGGATCCGCCTCCAAGATGATGCCCCCAAGAGGGAACGCGATGCTAGAGAGCGCCGCCGTCATCCGATATAGGCGCCGCCAAGATGATTGGCTGTCCATAGTACGGCTTTCATCGACAGTCTCACCCGTAGAGCCCACAATCAGGAACTGGTCAGCCTTCACACCATTCCGGCATTCCCTATGTCCCGCACGACGAAACGCACCTCCCGGCAAGCCCAACATGCTGCCAGCTTTCCTTCCGCTTCCCCGCATAGGACGGAGGATGCAACACCCTTAATGGAGCATTTTGTCTCCTATCGGAAGGATTCAACCCACGCATTGGCGCCTCCCTCTGGAGGATGCAACACCGTACCCGCTGGGCATTCATCTCCATGCTGGAGGATGCAACACCCGCAGCGGCACCATTCCTCTCTCTCCAGCCACCACCATCTCTTCCGCACACGAGGCATCGACACACCCGCAACAACACTTTGCTTGCCGATCCACCATCAGGAGGATGCAACATCGCCGAATTCACGACAGTGCCATTCGTCTCCAACCAACACCACCCTCACCTCCGGACGGATGCAACATCCACCAAACCAGGATGACGCCATTCATCTCCCAGCAACACCACCACATACCACCACCTCGCCATGCCGCATCCCACCGCAGTGCCGGTTGCACCATGAACAGAGCCTTGCACCAGCCTGAGCAAGCCCCCAAGTGCCACATCACCTGGGTCCTCCCCCCAGCACGACCTCACCGCACCATGCAAGCCAACACCGCACCACGTCGCCGATGGCCAAGCCGCGTCGAAGAGGCGCAGAATGCATCGCGCTCATGGCCCAGATCAAGCCCGTCCTCGCTCCATCGTCGGCCTCACCGCTGCACCACATCTACCTCAGCCACACCGTCCTCTCTCCACCGCACCGGGTTGCATTTCCTCATCGCGCCACCCCCCTGAAACGGGCACATCTCCGCGCAAGAGGAGGCAACGGGAGACACCACCCCACAACGTCTGCCTTCGACAGTCGAGCGCTGTCGACGGTGGCAGCGGCCAGAGGAGATCGGATATGGAGTTTTCTCTTAGGTTTTGATAGCCCTCTGGAACCGTTTGCGCGAGAGCGACCCGAGAGGGGAAAGAAATTGTGTAATTACAATAATGTCTCAAATCTAAGAAGTTGTATCTCAAAGGGGTGATGTTTTGGCACCCGGGGAGCATATGCTCCTGATTTTTAAATTGCATTTCAAACATATTTTACATGTCAAAAAATTGGATACAACACTTTGCGCGTACATATCGACATCCTATAGGCTCACGAAGTCGTTTCACGAAAAACTGATATTTTTTAGCTCACAAAAAATGTGGGTTTTGTATGAAACTTGACGTCCGCATATAGAATGTCAAGTTCTTCACGTCTAGTAATTTTTTTCGGAATATTTTGACATTTTAAAATGTTTTTTCCTAGTGGTGGAAGCATATGCTCCGAAACGAATTTCCGTTTCTCAAATTCTTAATCAGCTAGATGGGCCAAGATTAGGGCCTAGCCAAGACAAGAGAGGCCACACACAGTCTACAGTCCCACACTCGCCAGAGCTCCAAAGTCCCAAGGGAAGACAGAGAAAGGAATCCCGAGTTCCCCACACCCACATACTAGCTCACTCTCATCAGTGTCATCCGCCCCCCTCACTCTTCTCCATTTCTTCCACCGATTTCTCCTCCAATTCCTTCTCCACTTCCAATCCCCCACTTCCTTCTCTCCATCATCTTGCAGCCGATCGATCTGCTTGCTTTGGCTGGTTCCGCATTCCCCATAAATCGAGCTAGCTACTACCATAGCTGCTCCGCAAGAAACGAGGATAAAGTTGGCAAGCAAAAGTGCCACACTTGCTCCACTGTCCGCTCCGCACATTCGGTCAGAAAGCAGAGCAGATCGAGCCAGAGAACCGATCGATTCATGAAGCCCGCCGCCGCGAGGAAAGACGCCGGCGGCGGTGTTGCCGGTGGCGCATTTGGCATCTCCTGCCTCGACATCAAATCCTTCATCGCCTCGCTCGCGCTGCTCACCCTAATCATGGCGCTCTGGCAGCTCCACCCGTACCAGCCCATCCTCGCTATCACTCGTTCCTCCTCTTGCCCTCTCCTCTCTTCACCTACCGCCACCGCCACCATCGCATCCTCCCTCTCCACCACCGCTGCCGCCGCCGCACTACCCTTCTCCAACTCCACAGCCGCCGTCAGAGCCCCACCGACCACCGCCGTCAGAGCGACAAAGCCCACGCCCACCTTGCATTCCCGTCCACGGGACCCCAACAAGCGGGAGCTCCGGCCGTACGGCACCGCGGCGGCGCTGTTCGTCCAGATGGGCGCCTACCGTGGCGGGCCGCGCACATTTGCCATCGTCGGCCTGGCGTCCAAGCCGGCGCACGTCTTCGACACCCCTTACTTCAAGTGCGAGTGGCTTCCCAACCCGGACCCGGCCGCCGGCGGCGGCGCCGCGCCGAGGCCCGTCCGGACAAAGGCGTACAAGATGCTCCCCGACTGGGGCTACGGCCGCGTCTACACCGTCGTCATCGTCAACTGCACGTTCCCGTCCAACCCCAACGCCGGCAACCGCGGCGGGAAGCTCCTCGTCCACGCCTACTACTCCACCGCCTCCCGCCGCTACGAGCGCTTCGTCGCGCTCGAGGAGGCGCCGGGGTCCTACGACGAGTCCCGCTTCCGGCCGCCGTTCCCCTACCAGTACCTCTACTGCGGCTCCTCGCTCTACGGCAACATCAGCGCGCCGCGCATGCGCGAGTGGCTCGCCTACCACGCGCATTTCTTCGGTCCAAGCTCCCATTTTGTTCTCCATGACGCCGGCGGCGTCAGCCCGGAGGTCAAGGCGGTGCTGGATCCGTGGGTGAGGGCCGGCAGGGTCACCCTCCAGGACATCAGGGCGCAAGCAGAGTACGACGGCTACTACTACAACCAGTTCTTGGTGGTGAACGACTGCCTCCACCGGTACCGCCACGCCGCGAATTGGACCTTCTTCTTTGATGTCGACGAGTACATCTACCTCCCCGACGGCCGTACGCTGGAGGAGGTGCTCGGCCAGCTCGAGCGGTACACACAGTTCACCATTGAGCAGAACCCCATGTCCAGCAAGCTCTGCGTGGAGGATCCAATCAAGCACTACTCGAGGTCTGCTTTCTTGCCTGATTCATACTTTTTTATGTTAATTGTTGATGCTGCAATTGTTTATGCTGTTGCTATTCCTGTCGGAATCCAGCATAGATTCGTGCAATACAATACTACAATCGGCATAAGATATTCTTTTTTACCGCATAGCATTCTTGGAGCGATAAGTGTGTCAGTCATTGCAAATTTGATCCTTTATAATGCAGCTTCAGTCATTGTCAATTTGTCTTTTTATCAGCACACATGCTTCAAGAACCTAGGTTGTGAGTCATACTTGTTTATGCGGTAGGTTGATCGTGTAGCGTGACTGTTTTGTTCCTTACTAATTATAAATTGAATAAATTCAAGGCCATTTAACCTTGGTCCACTGCCATAAGCTATTTGTGGGATGTTCTGATTTAAACTCAGCCCTACAAGAAGCACTGCTGGAAAATGGGGCTACTTACCTGCGTATGTTTGCTTTGGCACGTATTTGTCCAATGTATATCTTCTCCCTGTCTAGGATTCTCATGTTCTCTGTGCCTACCAGACATCCTAATCAATTAAGTACCTAAGATATACGTCTCTACGGGCTGCCACCATTAGGAAATTGCATGAAGCAGAATGCAGTATTTCAATGCATGTGGAGTCGTGATGGCTAACCATTGAGGTTAAATCGGAGTCGTGAAAGTGTCTTTGATCAAATCTGGTAAAGCTAGTTGTAACATGTACATATGTGATATGTGAATCCTATTTTGTGTAGTCCTTTTTCTGTGAACTAAGGTGCTGCTTGTCCATTTCTATTTGATTTCTCCTTGGTCCCTTGGATTTTATTGAAGTATTTGAAAGTGCTTCCATTAACCCATGACGAGAAATCTTATCCAGTCAAACTAATTTATACTCTGTCCAGTTCACACAAAAGTTGCTGTGGTATCCTAAAAATAACTTGAACAAGTCATTTATATTCAATGTCTTTTATAAACTAATAAAAATAATGATATTAAGGAAGTACTACTTTCAGAGACAAAACTACCCAACGATTTCGATGTATTAACTATTAATAAGGTACCGGGAGTTAACGCCTTACAAGTTTTGACTCGACCTGTATCCAAACGGACATTTTTTTTGAACTGGAGGGAATATTGATTAGGACTGATTTTATCCTATGTCCTTAAAAAAACAGAATCTCAAGCAAGTTAGGCATCCTAACAAAGTTGATGGATTTGGCTGTCGATGCACAGGCTGGGGTAATTTCCCGTTTTGAGAAAAAAACAAAACTGAAGGATGGAACTTAGCTATGTAAAACGGAAGCATTGAATCCTATAATATATTTATTTGGCATGAATTCAAACATCTTCTGGTTGGAATACTATCTAACAGGAAGGGGTTGGCAGGATGGTACAAACCTGCCCAAATAGAGTGGGAAGACGTCCAAAACGACCACATTTTCTTGAACTGGAGGGAGTATGAACTAAGTTGCCACTTGTCCATTTATGAGTAGTTGCCAACAACACTTTGTGTTAGTTGTTAACCCAAACTAAAAAAATTGCTACATTTTGTTTCTTGATTGAACCTCACAAGAAATCTTTGCATAATCAATACTGTCAGCTTCTCTAGTAGATTTCTTTTTCGGATAGCTGAAAGTTTATTCTAGGAACCACAAGCTGCAGCACGCTAGTAACAAAGCTTGTGCTGGTATGACATATAGATAAACTCAACATGGGGTGGCCATCAGTTTGTTGTTTCACTAGGAGTCTAGGAGAGACCTAATAATTTGCACATAAGTATATCTTAACAGATGAGAACTGCAATGCCGCTTGTTTCATGATTGGTTCTTTGAAATATTTCGTCAGCAACCCGAGTTTGGTTGTTGTAGTTATTTTTGAGAATTCCCCGACATTATACATGGCCTAGTCAGGTAATGTGATCATTTTACCTCGGTTTCCTAGTTAAACAAATGAATGAAGCACAGTGGTGCTGGCCGTTTTAGTGTTTGAGCAAGGATTCTGGTCTGCATCTGATAAAGCATATCTGCATCATTTCAATCTAATTTACCCCGGTTTACTTACTTTGTGTGCATATGCGTGCTGGCTCGCGCTGGGATCCGTTTGGCATACTTTCCAACACTAACACATTTTTACGTGATTGGTCTCCAGGAAGTGGGGGTTTGAAAAACTTGTTTTCCGTAACTCTGTCACCGGAGTGAGGCGGGATCGTAAGTATGCCATTCAGGCTCGGAATGCATATTCCACTGGTGTGCACATGTCACAGAATGTCTACGGGAGGACGACCCACAACACCGAAAGCTTGATCAGATACTACCATTATCATAACTCTATCAATGTCTTGGGGGAGCCTTGCCGAGAGTTCGTGCCAAAACCCACCAATGGCAGTACTGTGATGTTCGAGGGGGTGCCATACGTCTACGACGATAACATGAAGCGTTTGGCGGGCGACATCAAGCACTTTGAAGAGGTGACGGTTGGCGCAGTCTACTCGTAGCATCTGGAGGGAACGCTCTGTCCGGTACATATACAGTTCTATTCTTTGGGATACCTTGGTCTCCATCCAGATATGCATATACAGCCCTCTGTTCCAAGATTCATGCCGCAATCAGTTCTCCTCAGCATTCTCGACTCTGGCGCCAATTTGGACGCAGTTTCGTTTCTTTCCTTTGTGTTGTTCTTTAGTACCAGCTTTGATATGTAGGCTTTGTGTTAACTGAATGTAGAACTTCATGTGATTCTTATCTACCATATAGCAGTGTAATGCCTGATTCTTTTCAATCAACGTAAGTCCTAGATCGGAATACTAGACGTATCCCCTACTTGACAATGTCTGATAACAGAAGAGAGATGGAGCTACGGCTTCGGATCTACCGGATTTGGCGTAAATTAGAGCTAGCTTGATGCTACTTGGCTGAGTCCCAGAAGAACACATGCCATCTACTGCTGACGATCACGGTGGTGTTACGTCGTTCAGAAATCCAGTATGATGTTGCAGTTTGGTGGAGTCGTATATCCTGATGCTTCCAAGTCCTAGGATGTTTTAGTATATGGGTTTCAACTGCATTGCAAAGGAAATTCCAACTAAGCAAAGAACATGTGTAGGTTACTCGCAAGATATGTCGATATATATGAGCTTGGTGGTGAGTGAGCACTACGTATTGTTTGGTTCAGGCTAGCAAGATGTCTTGCTTATGAATTATGATATTGCTCCATCTGTCTTCTCACACTTAAATATGATCACTACTACGTGGTGCAACAACCATGCGACAAATGATATCATGTAGTTTAATGTTGCCATAAGGAGCATGTGCATTCATGTGCTATTCAGAACAACCCTTCCACGCACTCACATTAAAGTTTTGATCGTATCTTGAAATTCGTAGTGTAGCCTACTTATATGCATTCGCCATCTGAAATCAAATCGTCGTAACTAGAAAAATAGGTCTATAGCACATAGGACCATTATTTTGTAAAAATCTCTACATAATAATAGTAGAATAAAACGGAAATCGGAAAAGAGATTGGAAATCGTAAACTCATACGGAATTAGAAATCATTGGAGACGAATACATAATGATACGAGAACAGACATTTGTCGGAACACAACAACGATATAATACATTGATTCACACACCAAAAGACACACATAAAGTAGACAACAACACAAGAAATAATTCATAATTTCGACAAGCGACATTTAAACATAAAGTAACAGACATATCAACACTTCAACAACTACGGAAGTTCACATAAATTGTTTCACTTGGACACTAAGACATGCAGCCTAGCCTAGTTTTTTGAGGTTAAAGGCAGTCAATATGCCGCCCGATTAGATCAGAATAAATTGTTTAAATACAAGAAGTTATCCAAAGAAAACCAAGGGACGGGAGCCAAAACAAAACAAAAACATCTAAGGAGCCAACATGTTGTTGTTATGGTCTCCGAGTTCTTGGGTGTGACTTGTGAGCATATGCTTGCTGTGAGATCTAATCCTCAAACAGAGCCGCGACGGCGTCAGGCAAAAGTGCTATGTTGCGGAAACCCCGCATATTCCTCAGCTTCCCCTCCCCCACATTGCATAGATAATCGCCCCGCTAGCCTCCCGTCTCATCTCCTTCGGTAAGGCCTGAATCACCGAGTCCCACCATTCATTTATGCCATATCCTACCGATGGAGGAGGGACACCGAGCGCGCCATTCCAAAATAAATTTTTTCCATCACTGCTTTGGAGAAGGAGCACTCAAGTAGGAGGCGCTACACCGTTTCTGGATGGATCCTGCCATGCAAAGCTTGCAGATCGGATCATGTGGCCATCCCCAGATTGCCAAGTTGTCAGCCGTGATCACCTTGCCATGCAAAACCAGCCACGCGAAGAATTCGCATTTGGGCTCCAGGAGTGCCTTCCATATCTTGGTTGGGACTAGAATTGTCCCTGCAAGGTACGTGTGGGACCAGAATGAACAATAAAAAGGCACTGACACAATGGAGTACTCGGGCTTGGCTGGGTTGTATTTCCAGAAATTTCCCGTATAGTTCAGTTTCAATTTCTGTCAGTATTGGCTCCCTGTTCTTTTGCCGTTTCCTTTTAGAATATTTTGTGGCTGTACCTTTTTCTTAAAATGTCATTTATGTTTCATGGTCTTCGTTTTGTTTTTTCCATGGAATGGATGGAAATATTATGTTTGTTACCAATGTCGGTTGCCTCCTTGCATTGCACCATCTCCGTGCCTCACAATTCCATTGGTTTTGTCGTAGGAGAACATCAATTGGTTAATTAAAGAGATTTGCAAGAACTTTCACGCTTAACAAAAGACCAAGTGCCCGTGCATTGCAACAGATATAAAACCACACAAATTAGATTTGGAGTATTCCCTATATTTTTTAGAAACATAGTACAAACGCTCACATATACGTAGATACCAGGATTCTCGTCGAGTTGGTTACCTGTATTGAGGAGGGGATGTAGGAGCCACCGACACCCTTTTCTTGATCGACGGTACTGGCTTCTTCTTCCCATCCATCTTGGTCCGAGCCAACGGAGGGCCATATGGCGGCCGAATTGGAGCAGTTGCGGGGCACGGGAAGGAGCACATGTGCCTCGTGGACGATGCCAGGAGCTCGGTTGCCGCCGTCGAGCCAAACGTCGCGGTAGGATTCCTCCTGGGTCCAGTTGGAGACTTAGAGTTGCAAGTGGCACATGAACCGGGGAATGGGACAAGTGTAATGTCCCGGGGTTTCCCCAAATTAGATTTTGTTTGTTTTTCCTTTTTGCATCATGACATCAGCATCATCGCATCGCATGTTTTTGACAACAAAAATTATTTTTATTAAACCCTATTTTATTTTTTGCTAAAAGTGTCGCAAAAGTTTTTCCGAGAAAGTCGTCTCCGTTTTCTAAAATTATTTGCCAAATTAATTTGCAAAAGAAAAATAATTTTGAGACGCGAGAGAGTAGCCCAAAACCTGGCCCAAGCCCACCTAGCCTCCAAAAACCTAATTCCTGACCTGCCTCTTTTCCTCCTACCCCCTTGCATCTTGCAGCTACCCTCTCCCCTTTTTCCGGTTTTGCGAAGTTGCCCCTCCACCTCATCAACAACTCCTTTTCCTTTTTCTTTTGGGTCCCTAGACCCTCTCCCTTATCCTCTCTCCTTTTCTTTTTCTTTCTCTTTCCCTTTTCCTTCTCCTTTTCTTTCCCGTGCTTTCTTCCTGTGGCCGTCCTCTTCCCCGCACGCACGCCACCCGCGCATCCCCGACTTGCCCTACTCCTTCTCCAGCTCGATCCCCTCCACCTCCGGCCAAGCTCCTCCTCTCCCCGCAGCCTCTCCCCTGCTCCCCTTGCTCCTCCTCCCTCTCTCCCCGGCCGCCCCCTGCTTCTCCTTCCCGCGGCCGACCTCGAGCACCCCCGCAGCTCGCCGCGCGCGCCTCTCCCTGCTCTCCTCCGCGCCGCCGTGGCCGACGTCCTCGTCCTCGGCCGCATCCTCCGGCTCCCTCGCCCCTCTCCCCGCCGCGCGACCTCCTCCCGTCCTCCCGCCTCCGGCCGCTCGCCATCCCCGCGCCCGGCCGCCGTCGGCCCGCCGTCGGCCCGCCTCCGGCCCGGCGCCTCTCCGCCTCCCTGTGCCCGCGCCATGGCCGGCCGGCGCCCTGCCCCCGGGCCTCTGCTCCTCCGTCCCCATGCGCATCCCGAGCCGAGCTCGTCATCTCCGTGTCGTACGCGTGCGCGTGTGCTCTCCTGCCCGGCGTCCCCTGCTTGTTGCTGTGGTGTTCCCGACGGTCATCCCCGACCGTTTCCGTGCACGTATCCTATGCCTTCGTGTCTCAGCCAGATGCAAGTCCTCTGTGGCGAGTCCGTCTCCGTGTGGTCACGTTCCCGTCCCCGACCCGAAGCCTCCGTGACATGTTCCCGGCGTTTCCCGTTTTCCCCGACGTTTCCCGATCCCGTTCCCGATGCGGGTTCCCGGTTGTTCCCGTCGTGAAACCTAAACCCCCGACGCCAAGTTCTTCGATCCCGTTCCCGTCTTGAATCCGAGTTCTCCGTTCCCGACGTTGTTCCCGTCGTGATGTGTTCCCCGTCTCCGTTTCCCGACGTTCCCCGATGTTTCCCGACGGGAACCCGCAAGTTCCCCGGCACCGTGAAGGTTGGAGCCGCCAAGATCTTCCTCGACCGTGTGGATACGACAAGGACTACTTCCACGATGATCGTGAACGACTACCGGTGCCCGTTCGACAACGACCCGCCAAGTTCTCCGTGATGATGACCTTTTGTGTCGGCCGCCTTCGTGCGTGTCTGAGAAGACCGGTACTCGAACCCCGACGCCCCAGACCCCGACAACCCCGAAGTCCGAAACGCCAAGGTCTGCAACCCCGACTACCCGAGTACGATTACTTCCACGATGTCAACTACCTCGACTACTTCGACTCCGGACGAACGACTACTTNATCCATCCTCCACCGTCCGATCTGGTATACATGGCCACGATTAGATCTAGATAAACCGAACCGGTACGGTCTATTAACATCTGCCATATCCAGATCCAACGGATCCAGATCTGAGCCCAGTCAGCGCCACGTCGTCGCCTAGTCAGCAGCCCAGTCAGATCCGACTCAGCCAGGGAATTTCTGTGATTTTCCCGAATCTATTATATATTAAAAGTACATGATGGGTTAACCAGAAGCGAGAGAATTAGTAGAAAATCACACAAAAATCAGAAACATATGGCCATCTATTTATCTAACCAGCTAATCACAACCAATGGATCTTGAAAAAAAACTGTTAATGTTCAGGCTCGGATAAATTACCCACCAATGTCCTTAATTATGTTGGCCTTACCGATTCGATTTAGGTTAGCTAAAAAAGAATTCCACCATTACGTTCCCTAGCATGTCCACACACGCGCCGCCGACGGCGCCTTATTCCGATCCCGTGGTCGTGGCATGTTCTGACGTACGTTGCCGTTGGAGCCGTATTTGCATCCGCGCGCCTCGGCCGCCACCCTCCATTGCGTGCGTATCCATGCATGCATGCCAGCAACATTGCATGTTTCAATCTTACCTCACGCATGGGCGATGTATCGATCGATTGAGGGATATTGCCTCATGCATGCCAAAGCAGGATCGCCGGATCGGTCGACGGTGGACTTTTACATGCACACAGCCGGACAGCCTTGAGCAGGTAATGGCACGTGACTATCTTTTTTGCTGCTCTATCTATTTCTTTACTGTACATACACTCTCTAGAACCATGTCCGGCTATTAACACATGAGAAAAGGATTAGTAGTGTGCACTGTTGTAAAGTTCTAATTTTCTAGCGTTACAAATGTAAATTATTGTTTTCAAATAAAAAAATTGAGCAAAGACGGTAGGGCAAAGCCCCAGAGTACTTTACTATTAAGTAGTTTTCAAATAATTTCGGTTAAGAAACGGTTCAGGAGGAAACAACTGGTACAACTGAAATTCAAATGCCCACACAGCAACTGGTACACCTCATGGAACCAGAGTTTTTGTTAGACTGTGGTGAGGAATGTTTTGTTTTAAAAGAGTGTCAATTACTTGCCATTAGATACTGCAAATCAAAAAATGAGCCATTGTGGTCCAGAGAAAGAGGTAGGAAGATCTCCAGGTTAGACCCGATATGATCCTCTTGGTCGTCCGTAAACCCCTCAAATTATCCAAAATATCTCTCAGCTGATATGATGTTCCTCTGATGATTGAGAAACATATAGAGCATGGTGTCAAGAGTGTCGATTCTTGGCCCAAATCAGTAGGCAACCGCAGGTCGTAAGCAATTTGAATAATTCGAGACAGGTAAGGATTGGGCGTTGAATTTTTTGTTATCTTTGGCTGTTCATTCTTCAAGAAAATATCGCACATATGAGTGCAACTTTCTAGCTAGAGACCTAACACTTAGATTAGTCATGGTGTCACCACCACCACAAGAGGTGCGCTCATGGTGGATCGCGACATATATATCCTCTACAGGTTACTGAGTAGTGGTATTTCAGGAAATCCCGAAATAAAATTCTGTTAATGATGATGGAGCTGCAGCACGAGGAGAATGGAAGTATTTGTCAGCTACGTGCCCTAGATTTTTGGCACACGGTTTGTTCCGAGTCACCTCATCTGAACGCCCCGTTGGAGGATGCACAACTGTTCAAGTTCCAATTCTTCAAAGAAGAGTTATCCCTGTGGTATATATAACTAGAGATGCCCTAAAAGTCAAGTTTTCTCTATATGGTGTAGTGGAGAAGATATTTCGATGCCATACATTAAAGCAACATGCCTCTAAAGTACCCATTCAATATAAGCGTGGTAGTATGCTTAATCAAGACATGAAACATCTGCATGTGTGGTAATTATTTGTGCGAAGCTCACTACTTTCTGCACATGTGAATGAGAAGATCATTCTGCCACTTCTCCATCGTAAGAGTTTCTTCAAAAAATATCAGAGAATTACAAAGTATGCTGATAGAGAGATGACGTCTACGAAGAAGGCAAGATAGGATGCTACCTAATAACTACGGCAACCAACAAATTACCAAGAGCTACGCAAATAAAATTAAACGGGTTTTAAAACAATGGGACCAGTGAATCTATTTTTATGAGGCCTTTGAATTATTTGATGAGCTCATTGACTAGCAAACATAATATTTTTGTTAGGAGATGAACTTCTAGGACCATTGGATTATTGATGATTGAATATAGATAAAGATAATATTATTATTCATATATTAATCATGTCAGGTTATTTTTCCAGCACATCATCATCACAAATGGTAAATATTACGCTAAAGGTATTTATTTTTTAGAACTCACTTAAGAGATATATTCGATTATTTTTGCATCACCCTATGTTATCTTATATTGATACCAATATCTGGGTGTCGTATTTTATACTTTTTTTGGGGATTATATGTTACAAACTTGCAGAATGTTGCACTATGTTTGATCTCAGAGGCATGCTAACGTAGCAAATTAGCAACCCCACATTTCCGAGAAGGTGCAGTATTATGGAGTCTATCGGCTATAAACTTTGTTAATCAAATATTCATTTTTTTTATTTCCTATATCATGTAAGCCTTACGCTTTGCTCTTATCTGCTATTTTACCATATATCCTCTGTTGTGGATTACTGGAAATAAATCATGGATTGAAGTCGATCTGGTACTAATCCACCAATAGAAGTGAAGATTTTTTTAATGGAGAAGTAAAGATGCATGTTTTTGCTTCTACCTATCCACGAGCAACATGAGGTAGGACATGAAAGGAATATGATAGCTGGATGCCCTCTAATCCCGATATACTTATTGAGTCCCAACATAGTCATGTTATCTAACTCTCTCTTTTCATAGGATCACATTTCAGGAGTGAGTGGGACCGACTTCACAAAATATCATTTCAAGTATCATATACTATAAATATTCATAAAATTTATAATTTTGAAATAAGAGATGGTGTTTCCGTGCAAGCACATGAAACAAAAGGAATGTAGTTTTAGCTCATGAGATAACAAAGGAAATGGCTGTATAATATTCTCTCCATTTGGTTACTGATTGTTTACATATAATGCAATGTAGAGTTCTCTTGGCTTGACCAAAGGAATATATATTTGATGGAATGGCACTGAAAAGGTTGTGTGCATCGTTTCGATACAGAGGTCGAGGCTTGGTTCCCCATTTTGAAATTTTGTTTTGCTGGTGAAGACCTTGAGGCGAGGACATATTGCAAAGACTGTTCCTAATAAACATAATGCAAAAATTAGATTTGTAGAGTAAGTCAGGTATAGATCTCAAGAATCACTTTCAAAGTGAAATTTCTCTTCTATAGTATTCCCGATATAATTAATCTATTCACTCTAAATCCTTAATTACGTATATATTTCTCTAATATAATAATAATACGCACAAAAAGTTAAAATCACAATCGCAACAAATTACAATAGTTTCATGTTCATTCTAAATAGCATTTTAGTTAATTTATTTTCAACATAATTTCTTAAGAATTGCCAAATATTGAAATATCCTGTATAAGAACGTATGATGTATGTAGAAATGGACTATCAATAACAAATATTAGCGAAATGACTTGAACAATTAAATGGATGAAATAATGGGTGACGTACATGGTTTACATGTCGAGATAAATGGATGAGTATTAGTGAGGTTATGCTTTGTAAGAGATATAATATGTTGCCCGCGCATGTGCACGGGCACTTTGCTAGTTAGAAAGAAAAGGCAGTTTTGCAGAAAAACCCCTAGATCTTCAAACCATCATAACTTTTTATCAGTTTGTCCAATTTTTACAAACTTTATATTTTTGAAAACCTCTGGATCTGTAGATTATTTTAGATTTATTAGTTTTCTGTTTTGCCTTAGTTTAAAGTATTCAAATTTCAAATGTGTAATTTGAGTAATTTTGGCATAACTGTAGTTTAAAGATAGATTTTTGAGTAAATCCAATTGCATTAGTTTTACTAGTCATCAACCCGTGCTGCCGCACGGGCTAGAAATTTTGTAGTAAGGAAAGAAAATATCTTCTTAATATACATTTCATCATATTTTCAGAAGAGAAAAGGTTGAATAAAATCATGTTTAAACTATTGAAAAATTGGTTGTAAAACATGTGATAATTTTCATGTTTAGTCCATAGGCGAGAAATGATTTATATTGTTGCAATTACTTCATGGATAGTTGACACATATTTATGTTTTTTATTTGTATAGCTCCACGATTTATCGGTTTGGATTTCATTTTGATCCTTTTTGGAGTTTCCTCCATAATTACATGGAGAAACATAATCAGTATATGTACATGCATCCAGGACGTGGAGCAAAAAGCAACTTGACGGGGTCATATGGATAGTTAGTTGAATTCCTTGGAGGACACAGTAACTTCAATGCTTTAAATATCGATCATTATCAGCTGTTCTGCACTCTAAATGAGCATTCCTTTGTACTCCTGGTGCTGGCTAGTTGTACTGTACAACGAAAAAGAGGAACAACTTATTGTTATAAGTATATGCTAGAAGTAAATTAAGAATGTCTAGTGCAATGAACACCTACAAAGGAAAAGAGGAACACCTTATTTATTGAGTTAAGACTAATCACCTTCAAGGGCTTGGCCCATCAGGAACTGTTTTCTCACAATAATGTATAAGTTCAAGAAATTCGATTTTTTAGACGAAGAGCATACTTCGGTTGTAAGAAACACAATGTGCAATCAAAATATGCAGACCTATTTTCTCAAAGCAGAAACATTGGAGTTCAAACAACATAACACATGTCTACAGGGGTATAGTGGAACTACACAGTGAATTCACTCTCAGCAATTGAATTAGCTACTGGAAGAGATGGTGCCAGATCGTACATGGCGAATCTCTCAGAATTACAACCTAATCAACTGTATATGCTACTTTGGTGACATTCTCTGCACTCGATCAATATTCAGGTTCAGCGTTTCGTTGGGTAGGTTCTCATTGAACAGGAAACTTATTGGTAGCCTGAAATGATATGTAGATAGAAACAAAAGTCATATCTTTAACTATACAGTCAAAAAGGGTTGCTTGCTTCATACATAGAAAAGAACAGATTACTCCAGCCGAAGGGTCGAATGGTAAAAATGAATTCTCCAAGCAGAGAACAATTAAGTAATGAAGTAGCAGGATAATGCAATGCAATTTATAGCATGGACTGAAACAAAATATTCACCAATAAGCAAATCTTCAAGTCTCAAGGTTGTCTTCTTCCCGTTTCATGTTGGTCTTCGGCAACACAAATACTATCTTACTATTGCCATCTTCTAGATTTCTATAGAGCACCCTGGTTGTATATTTCCAAACTCTAGCACATAGAATAAGAAGGTACAGACATAAAATAAGTTAAGATAATAATTCAATTAATTATCCTGTCATTAATTAAAAAGTTCCAAAATCAAACAACTCAAACTGAATATTCTTGGATAACCATGGTCCAAGGGCATTTCCAAATTCCCAAAATCAGTGAATTACATTCTCTAGCTTTTTACCATACAAATTTTGAGGAATGCCCACACAACATGTCTGCAAACAGAAGTTAATTCCGGAAAGAAGATAATATTGAGCTTAATCTTTCCAGTGTACATTAGGAATATATGAAGTTTTCATACCCGGTTGCTAACAACTTAGATATTCACTTTATCACTTACCCCTCAAATCTTCAGACGTAAAACATTGTGGCATCTGAAGTATCGCACATCTATCTCTACCACTACGTATTCAGTTACTGAGTACAACCTATAAGAAAAAATGGTGAGATAAACTTATCTTGTACGCACCCTGATGGCCTGATGCGTGTAACTGTTGCAGCAGTGTAACTTTTCACACCCATTATTATTCAAATAGACGACTGCTGCACTGCATAGGAAATATCTAGATTGTTCTCTACATTGCTTATTATTGTTACAAAGAAGCTGTGCGTACCTGGTCACCTCAACTCAAAAGGTCAGAAGTTGTAGCAGGAAACACCGAACGCTGAACAACAATAATTGAATCATACCGCTCAGCATCTTGATACCATTGAGATGGAACACATATAGAATAACTCTGTGTACGAATCCTAGACTAACAGCTCAAGCAATGACACGGTCAGGGAGAAGAAATAAACTACAATTTTTACATCAAATCGAACGCCTGGCAGGTCTCTGAAGCTGGATGACCAATGCCCATACGATGCAGTTACATGCACGTGGTTGTAGATTGCGCTGTGGCAGCTAATTAATCGATAGTGGCCTCCTTGTGCTTTACAGCCTCTCCCTTGTAGATAAGCTATTCCGTATCAAATCAGTACATGCATCTGAAGGAAAAAGGAAATCACATTGCTCACCTGAGATTTGTGGCAATGGCACTCAAAGATCAGAAGAGTTGAAGGTTAGAGAAGAAGAGGATTTGTGATAAGTGGCTTTGAATCTTGCCTTCTGTTCCGATCTATTGCATAGAAGGGCAAGGATGAGGAAGAACGGCAGCAGGAATCGGATCGACCGTGCTCACGTACGGCTGGAGAGGCGAGGTCCCAGAGTCTAACGGTGGAGCAGTTTTGTTCGGCGGCTCACGGAAGATTAGGGCGTGCGCTAGAGGTAGAGGACGGCTGAAGGTTGCATCTCGTGGAAGTTTTTTTCAAGGATAATGGAAAATGTTAAGGAGGCGTGCACGTGGGATGAAACGTGAGGACTCTATGTACTTCATCCAACGACTGTAGATAAATATTGGGCAAATCGGATGGTCAATTTTCTTAGTTGTTGAGGATTAACGTGGAGCTTCCGTTGGTGCCTCCAATTAGTATATATATATATATATATATATATATATATATATATATATATATAGTTGTTCTCTGTCCAGTAGTACTTTTTACAAAATTTTATAAAACGTTTTTAGTCACTGTTTTATTTAAATTTGTGGTTAGGCCCTTTTTGGGAGTTTTAAAATGTTGTTGTCATTGTTTTAATTGTTTTCTTTTGGGAATATGTTTTGAAATTTAGTCCGCTGTCCAGTAGACCCAAAACCCATTTTAGTTGAAGCATTTCATCATGAAAATGTTGATATTGGTTTAAAGTCTTTTAGTGACTTGTTTTGCAAGTTTGACCTAGTTTGCAATTTGACCAAAATTCAAAATTGCATACCATGGATCTTGACCAACCTAGACCTCATTATAATAATTCTTTTTTACATATTGAATTATGTGATGAATTTAGACCACCAACCTAGTTGCCTTTGTGGTTATCCTTCTTTGATTGTTATGTTTGTTTTATTTTGTTTGTTGAATTGTTATTTATTGTTGTTTGTTTATGTGCTTAGATTGAACGGAGTGCTCCAAGATACGTTGAAAAGAGTGTGTGAGCAACGACAAGTTTTCAAAGGTAAGTGATGCTCACTGCATAAATTTTCCTAAGTATTTTTTCTATGCATGAGTAGCTATTTTTGAGTAGTATGCATGATAGGTGTACTACTACTATGCTATGCTATGAAATCCCAAAAATAGTGTAGCCACCACTATTATACCATGTTGATGTAGTAGCCTTTAACTTATTAGAATTGCTTAGCTATGCCAAGATAAATTGTTTTTGATAAATGAATTGAAAAATAACTAAGTTAAAGAACTACCTGGGTGTGTGGTTGGTTTTAAGCATTTCCCCAGTTTTGGGAGTATAAAGTTGCTAGAAGAGGTTGATTTTCCAATTTTGGAGTATGGATCACACTGCCGAGAACCACTCTCAAGATCAAAGAGATTTGAAGTTGCTCCAAGTTTAGATTGCTTCCCGTGTAGCCACTTGATATATGGGCTCTGTCTTGACTAAGTAGGGACTATTCTCAAAAGGTCTCGTCTCAATCTTCTCCTTTCCTTTTCACTACATGAGGGTCAAGGACAGAATGGGTTGATTGAGTCACGAGGTGAAAGTGCACAACCTCTCGAGGGTGTCAAAACTAAGATCATAGCCATGTCACCGGTTACGGACAATTCTGAGCAGCTGAACAAGGATGTCAACGGAAGATCTCAACATTCCAATTTCTCAAGTAAAATTTGAAGTATGAACAAGAGTAGAGGAGACAATGGTATTCACGCCATACTAGTCTCAAAATTAAATGATGAAGAAATGTTTTGAAGAGATAGGATAAAGTTGGCTTTATGCAAAATAGCTTTCAACTCCACCAGCCAAATATGCATATAGCTATTCGGAGTTTGCCTTTATGAGTCCACAAGTATCACTTGTCAGTACAATTCCAGTTGTGTTGACCAATTTTTGGCTGCAACGCTTTTACTGTTGCAGGTTGTTCCGACGAAAAGTAAGGAACGATTATGGGCTTCGAGTCTGCAACCAACATGTTTGCCTATGGCACATGAAGATGATGAGGCTCCATGCTATTTTATGTTTTCCGCTGCTGAACTTTGTAAAATGCTAGCCTTTGGCTATGCAACTTGTAATGTTAATTTTTCTGGATCATACGTTGTAATGGAATTTTTGATGCAATGTATGATACTTCTTCTTAAACTGTGGTGCTAGCTATTCGATCCAGGGACTGGCACAATAACACAGGGATCTTGGCCAATTTTAAAAGGCTAGGATCTCTACAGATGGTATCAGAGCATTGTGTTGCCTGTAGGTTCGAACCCCTAGGTTTGGATTAGAACTAGGAAAATACCTAGAATTGAAAATATATTTTTATTCAAAAGAAAATATTTGCAAGTTGTCTTTTCTTATACTCTCATCTACTATTCATTTTCGAAGACATCCTTCCTTATTTAAAATGACCCTTAGTGGTGGATGCAACTAACCTGGTGTAAGACCGAGGAAGATCGCCACAAGACAATTGGAGTTTACATTTTTATCAAATTAGTGTATTGAAGAGATTCAATGAAGAAATAGATGAGACCGCCACTTTAGTTACTTAGTTAGAACAATGATAATGTGTTAGTGTATTGATCATACTTATTTAGTTGGTATGGCAATACTAGGTTGTTCATGTTAAAACTATGTTGCTTGAATGTTTGCTAGATGTTGCATGTTTGTAAGATGAATTGTCTTGATCTGCTATGTTTGGGTAGGAATTAATTTAGATTCATTCTATCTCCACTCATCTCTGCTAAACCCACCCAAATGCATCATCAATATGCCAACTGAAGTGACTTAGCTCTTGGAATTGCAACAATCGATAGACATCTCCATGCAAGGATGCAACAAGTGAGCCAATAACTCAAGCATAGCATGGAAAGCTTACTACACCAATGGAGAAGAATCATGGAAGAAGATATAGCGTGTGTAGGAGTTTTTGCAAACCAATAGCTTTGAAGGATCGATAGTTCAGGTTGTCTCACAGATTGGTCACTTTCTGTCGGGCAAGTGAGGATGACCGAGTGTTAGAATGCGAGATGCATCAAGCTAAGTACAAGGTAATGATTTGAGTGCGACGTGGAGTTGCTACCATGACGACTACTCATTTCATTTTCTTTGCTATGAGGAATGGTAAATCTCAGTGACAAACCTATTAGAGAGCCGATGATGAGCCTAAACCACATGTATATTATAACCTTATGTGAGCCAAGTCTTGCCAACACGTAAAATATACGACGAGGATAAACCTCAGCTCTCGTGAAGAAGAAGGAACCGTCTAATGGAAGTGTGTGCCTACCATGAGAGTTTCGTTAGAAATGGCGTAGATAATTAATTTGCACTGAAGAAAGTCAACCATGAGATGGCAACATGCCAAAGACAATACAGAGATGGATAACATGATCCTCTCATCTTGGACTTTTGGTAGACCCAAAGAGTGACCCTTCAACTATATCCAAGGTTACTTGAAGAAACACCCACCTATTGGAAATGAAGCCTATGATACAAGGATCCACACATTTCCATATGGACCTTAGTCCGAAGACAAAAGCTCAAGACTACCTACAAAAGTTACTTTTAAGGGTGGTAGCCCACCCAGTTGTCCAAACCCGGAGATCCCCGAACCTATCTTTCTTTCTAGTCTCTTCGAATCTCGAGGACGAGATTCCTTTTGAGGGTGGTAGTGTGTAACATCCCAAAACTTTGGAATGTTAGAAAAATCACAAAAATTTAAAACTTTTATTATTAAATAAAGAAATCTCCAAAAATCAAGAAAACCATTACTAAAGATTATTTTGATTTCTTTAAAGGGATATTATTTTAAATATTCATTTATCTTCTATTTTAAAGATTTAAATGTTTTGGAAATAAAATACTTATTTGGATTTCTATAAAATCCTAAAAACCTTTTTGGCAAAGTATTTCAATTATTTTGACAAAGCCCATAATTAAATGGGTATTTGTATTTAAAGGATTTATCAAACTTTTTTAAATAGAATGTTTTGTCCCAAAATTATTTAATGGAGTTTATCATTTTGAATGATAATTCTCATATTAAATTTCTGGATTTAATTGGCTATTTTAGAAACACTATTTTCCAATATGTCAAAAATTGCATAAAGTGGCCTTTTGAATTCAAATGAAATTTTCAAAATTTTAAACTGTGAAAAGTATTGGAATTGGTCCCAAAACATTTTAAAAGACTCTACTGAATTATACAAATTTTTTGGAAATTGTTTTGACTTGATTTGGAGACCTATTTCAAAATCTGTAAAAAGAAAACAGAAAATAATAAATTGAAAATGATGACATCATGCTGACATCATCACCTTCTTCAACGTCCATGACCGCGTCCATGACAGTTTCGGGCAAAATTCCCCCCCCCCCCTTGATTGCGGCCGATTAATGCCATTGAATCCCACCCCGAGCCCCTCCTATAAAAACCCTAGCCTCCCTCTCCAGTTCCCCTCTCGTTCCCGAGCCAATCGTGCCCCCAGGCTGTCGTAAAAGCTCGATGGAGTTGGGAGCACTGCCGCCATGTTTTCCTCGATTCTGGCGAAGACAAAGGTCCCTGCCTCCTCCTTTTCGTTCCTATCTCTCTCCCTACTCCTTCCGCACCCCTCAGACACATGGTCGAATTTTTTGCCGCAGCGGAACGTGTAGACCGAGCTCGCCTCGGAAACTTGCCGGATCCGCGCAACTCTAGCCGCTCTTCCCTATCATGCCCGGAAGTGAAGGACATCACTGCCACCTCCATCGCCTTCGCCATCTCGCGCTGCACCTCGTCATTCCCTCCCCGAGCCTAGGGAACAGCTGCGGCGACCGCCCCGTCCACGGCCGAGCCGCCCGCCGCCGTCTTCCTCGCCTCCGGCGACCTAGCACCGCCAGGTAATGGCCATCCATCCTCCACCATTTGATCTGGTATACATGGCCATGATTAGATCTAGATAAACCGAACCGGTACGGTCTATTAACAGCTGCCAGATCCAGATCCAACGGATCCAGATCTAAGCCAAGTGAGCGCCACATCATCGCCTAGTCAGCAGCCTAGTCAGATTCGAGTCAGCCAGGGAATTTCTGTGATTTTCCCGAATTAGAAATAAAAGGCAGTTTTGCAGAAAAACCCCTAGATCTTCAAACCATCATAACTTTTTATCAAATTGGCCAAATTTTACAAACTTTATATTTTTGAAAACCTATGGATCTGAAGATTACTTTAGATCTGTTAGTTTTCTGTTTTTCCTTAGTTTAAAGTATTCAAATTTCAAATGTGTAATTTGAGTAATTTTGGCATAACATTAGATTAAAGATAGATTTTTGAGTAAATCCACTTGCATTAGTTTTATTTAGTTGTTCTCTGTCCAGTAGTACTTTTTACAAAATTTTATAAAACATTTTTATTCACTGTTTTATTTAAATTTGTGGTTAGGCCCTTTTTGGGAGTTTTAAAATGTTGTTGTCATTGTTTTAATTGTTTTCTTTTGGGAAAATGTTTTGAAATTTAGTCCTCTGTCCAGTAAACCCAAAACCCATTTTAGTTGAACCATTTCATCATGAAAACGTTGAAATTGGTTTAAAGTATTTTAGTGACTTGTTTTGCAATTTTGACCTAGTTCGCAATTTGGCCAAAATTCAAAAAAGCTAGAAGAGGTTGATTTCCCTAGTTTTGGGAGTATAAAGTTGCTAGAAGAGGTTGATTTTCTAGTTTTGGAGTATGGATCACACTGTCGACAACCACTCAAGATCAAAGAGATTTGAAGTTGCTCCAAGTTTAGATTGCTTCCCGTGCAGCCACTTGATATATGGGCTCTGTCTTGACTAAGTAGGGACTATTCTCAAAAGGTCTCGTCTCAATCTTCTCCTTTCCTTTTCACTACATGAGGGTCGAGGACATAATGGGTTGATTGAGTCTTGTGGTGAAAGTGCACAACCTCTCAAGAGTGTCAAAATTATGATCATAGCCGTGTCCCCGGTTACGGACAATTCTGAGCAGCTGAGCAAGGATGTCAACGGAGGATATCAACATTCCAATTTCTCAAGTAAAATTTGAAGTATGAACAAGAGTAGAGGAGACAATGGTTTTCATGCCATACTAGTCTCAAAATTGGACGATGAAGAAATGTTTTGAAGAGATAGGATAAAGTTGGCTTTATGCAAAATAGCCTTCAACTCCACCAGCCAAATATGCATATAGCTATTAGGAGTTTGCCTTTATGAGTCCACAAGTATCACTTGCCAGTACAATTCCAATTGTACTGACCAATTTTTGGCTGCAACGCTTGTACTGTTGCAGGTTGTTCCGACAACGAGTAGGGAACGATTATGGGTTTCGAGTCTGCAACCAACGTCCTGTGGCACATGAAGATGATGAGGCTCCATGCTATTTTATGTTTTCCACTGCTGAACTTTGTGAAATGCTAGCCCTTGGCTATGCAACTTGTAATGTTTATTTTTCTAGATCATACGTTGTAATGGAATTTTTTATGCAATGTATGATACATCATCTTAAACTGTGGTGCTAGCTATTCGATCCAGGGACTAGCTCAATAATACAAGGATCTTGGCCTATTTTAAAAGGGCAGGATCGCTACACTGTATAATCCTATAAATATGAATACAACATATTAAAAAATTATTTTTCGAAATTGCCAAAAAATACTACCAGTGGCGCATCAGATAGTTACCAGTGGCGCACCGGGATCCATGTGCGACTGGTAACTATGTTCTCGTGGCACATCTAGCTAGGTGCGCCACTGCTAACGATATACCTATGGCGCATAAAAAAGGTGCGCCACTGGTGACAATTACCAGCCGCATGGTAGCCGTGGCGCACCGCGATGCACCACTGGTAGGCAAATGGGGTGCTCCACTTGTAGGGTTTTCCCTACTAGTGTGTACTGCGATGCCGATCTTAGGGTCGTGTAGTCGTACAAGCTCCGACTTCCACAAGTGGCGGCACTCCCGCAGCTCTACATGCATCCCGCGTAGACGATGTCTCCTGGGCTCAGGTCCAGCGAAGCAGCGGAAGAAGAAAAGTTCGGACCAAAGTTCCAGCGGCGCGACGACGTGTGTATGGTTGAGAATACCCAAACCCCGTATGAGGCTCCAAAATCTGGGAACCACACATGAGGGAATGTGAGAGAGAGAGAGAACAAAGGAATAATTGGGATGCCTTTGAGGGGAGGGGACCTCCCCTTTATATAGGCCGAAGAGGGAAGCCAACCCCCTTGGCTTAGCCATGTGGGACTAATCCCACATGGTGTTGGCCAGCCAAGGGGGGAGTCGGCCCCCTCATGGGCCCCATGTTGGGAGCCCACTTGGGCTTGACCGCCCCTTCCTCTCTTTGGTGCGGCTCCACCTCTTGGGCCTCCCCTCTCGGGTGAGGCCCATTATGGTAGGCTGCCCATTGAATTAAATAAAATTATTTATTTCAATATTAATTACTTTAATTAATATTAAATACATATTATTTAATTTAACTTGCTCCGAAACACCTTTCGTTGCCCTACGTTCTCCATCGGATATTTCTCCCTTATTCCGAAACATCTTCCGGACCTCTCCGATCATCATCGTATAATTCTCCCTTATTCCGAAACACTTCAGAACTCCTCTGATCACCATCGGATAATTTCCAAAAAAAATCGGTTCTCCTTTTCCTTTCTCCTTCAGTACCCAACTATTCCCTAAGCATCGTATACTCTTAAGCGTGCCACCCTACGTTTCGGGATCACTCCAGACATAATCGAGACACCTCTTTGATCAATGACCAACAGCGGGATATGGAAACCCATGATGCCCCCTGTGTGTTCCATGAATTAATTCGCTTGAACCTTAACATCCGTATCCTATTCCCTTTGTAACTCGATACATAGTTTGTCTGAAATATGATCTTCATTATCCTGATACTTAGTTCTATCACGTTACCGACAAACATCGTTAACTTGTTCTCATGATCACAAATCCTGTGACCTAGTCACATGTTTGCAAACTTCGATGTGATCTCACCGAGTGGGCCCCTTTAGTATCTCTCCGACATTCGGATGCACAAATCCCAGTCTTGATCATATGCCACAACGTGCTCCTCTGGAATACCCAACTACACCTTTATGATCACCATGTTACGGTGTGACGGTTGATGCAGTCAAAGAAACCTCGAGTAGCAGTGATTAAATAAGATCTCACGGTCTAAGGATTAGGTTACTATGTTTCTAACTATCACGGTGTTGAACATTTGATCACGTCATGATACTTATATTGGGTGTGTCCATCACATCATTCACCCAATGACATGACTCCATTGTCAATTGACATAAATGTCCATGATCAGGAAAGCTTGATCATCTATTGACCAACGGACTAGTTAAAAAGAGGCTACTAGGGACTTGTTTGCTTACATACAACATGTGTATTAATGTTTCCGCTTAATACAATAATAGCATGGTATAAAAGTTATTATTAAAATATACGAGTTATGATAATTAAAAACCTTTATTATTTGCCTCTAGGGCATAACTCCTACACGAACACCATGTGGTAAATCGTTCGATGACATCGTCGTGCTGCACATCGACAGAACACATTGCATGGGTTTGGGGAGTTTTTCTTAGAAACAAAGTACAACATAGACGCTCACATAAATGCACGTACACTCACCCCTATGAACGCAAATACGCACAATCTACCCTATGAAGCACCTCCGAGAGATTAAGCCGGCAGATCGACTCTTGAGATTGACAAATTCATCACAGACGCCTTGCTATCGACGGGAACGTCGCCCCCAACTGAAAGAATATTTTGCCTTTATGCGGCACACAGATGTCAAACTTGGGGTTTGAACTCTGATTGGCTGAGTATATAACCATGTTCCTAACCATCAACCAAAGGTTGGTTCATGGGCCGGGGGTGTTCAAAACTTCACAGTACCAAAACTAGGTTGGATGGATCCTTGGGCGTACAGTGGCGCACCCCGTGGAAGGAATTTTCCAAAGTAAAGAGGGAGCAAGGAATATAATAGGGTGGTAATACAAACACGATAACGTGGGTTTTCAGAGTTCATGTGTTAAATTGACCGAAGGAACCAACAGAACTGAACTATCAACCAAACTACCCCGCGATGTAGGAAACTCGAACTCTACAGGCTGGTGTAGCATGTTACTCGACGATTCTCATATGTTTACATTAGAATTATTGTAATATTATGAGCTAGCTTCTACCTTTTATTCTGATGTGCACTCAAACTCATTTTTTGATGGACTTTTGTAACATCCCCAGTTTAGTACTGAAAATATGAATAATTTTTCCACTTTTTCATATCATGTTTGCATCATGGCATGCATTAAAATTTTGCTACTTCTAACAAGCCAACCCTAAACCAATTAAAATGGGGAAGTAAAACCTTCCCAAATCTCCACATCAAATGCAATTGCTCAACTTAGCAAACAAATAAATTTGAACTTCCAATTTTTCAAGGATGTTCCAATAATCCCATTTATAATTTTTGTCAAAAGCCAATTCTTGGCAAGCAAAGAAATAAAAATTTGAGAATTCAAAATTTGTTCAAAGCAACTTTAAATCTTGAATCCAAGTTCAACTTTCCAAAAATTCAAAATAAAATTTATGGGGAGCTTCATGAATATACTGGGAGCCCCCATGAATATTTTCATTATTTTTGAAGATGCTTGAGTTCTCCAAATAAATACATTTTGGAAATTATCAAATTTGACCATATTTAGAGCCTGTGAACGAATGTGGTCCAAAACATTTTATTTTGGGGCACCATTTTTTCTGGAGCTTCTTCATGCTATGGGGAGACATTATGAATTTTGGCAGATTTTATGAAAGTGGTTTAATGCCTTAATTAAATCCCTAAACCCTACTGGTTTTATTTGAAAAAGGAAAAAGGGCAAAAAGTTTAAAACTCTGACGAGTGGGCCCCCCTGTCATCCTCTCCTCTCCTCCTCCTTCCTCACTGTGCCAGGAATGGCACTGGCGCCATGCCGCCCTGCCGGCCGACGCTGCGCCACTGAGCCATGCCGCACGTTCCCTGGTGTTCAGGAGGACCCCCACGATGCCCTGGACGCCCAACTGCTCCAATCCCACCTGCTCCCCCGTTCCCCTTTCCTTTCTCTCTCCTGGGACCGAGCACCACCGTTGCCGCCGCTGCCGCCGCCCGCCGCCGTCGCCTGGAGCCTTCCCTAGTAGATCGACGCGGGGGAATCGATCCGCCTCGCTGTGCCGCCCCTACCCGTGCAAGGAATCGGGCCGGGGTCGCTTAAATCGGCGCCGGCGTCCTCGTCTCCATCCGCGTCGTCCGGGTGCCGTCGAGCACGCGCTCGTTGCTGTCCGACCTTTCCCCGCCGTCGCCGACCATGGCAACTTGCTCCTGGTGAGATCCACAACCGTTTTGGCCTTCTTCCGCTCCCCCTCTCCCTCTCGCCACCGCCCGGTCACCGTACGTCGTCGCCGCTCCGCCGTTGCCGTGCGCCCGGCCTAGGCACCGGCCCGTCCGGCCAGGAGGCTGGCTGGCTCGGGCAGGTGCCCGGCTTGGGCCGGCCGAAGGCCGGAGGCTTCGGGTACCCGCACGGCCTGGACGCTCGGTCTGGGCCGGCCAAAGGCTGGCCGCTTCGGGCCTGTGCCCGGCCTGTGGTCCGGCCTGGCCGACCTGAGGACGGCCTGTCTGGGTTTTTGGTTTTCCGTTTTGGAAATAAAACAAAATAAAAGTTTTAATAACTAATTAAATATTGCTCCAAATTTAGCAAATAAAATATCAATTTGTTCAGAAAAACAATGCCTACCTGTTGGTAACATTGCCATGCTCTTTTGAGTAAAATATTCTGCCTTTATTTAGAAATCCTAAAATGGCATAAATAATACCTAATTTGGGAAAAATCATAACTTGTTAAATAATTAACCAAAATTTGTGAACAAAATATCAAAGTGATCAGCATGACAAATGCTATCAAACCATGCTATTATCACATCATGATCACAAATTCTTCCTTTGAAGTTATTCTTTATTTGGTTAAGAGAATTAAATACAAATAATTATTTAATTCACATTTTATTCCTCGATAATTGGAAAATTACAAATAAGGAATCAAAATGATCAGAAGAGCAATACGTAACTAATCATGTCATGTTCATGCATATTTAAACCACTTTTTAGTAATATAACAATGTTTGAACAACGTGGTTACTAAGTTAAATATGGGGTTGTTTTCAAATAATTGCACTAATTATTTGGCACTCCATTTAATATTGTTAGTTAAATTATATGATGTTATCATTGCATGAAATTGACATACCATCATGATTGTGCATTGCACTTGTCTTCGTATTATTTATTTGTTCTTCTATGATTGTTTGGGTATCGATAGATTCCGGAGTCGAGGGTTCCCCCACCTATCTCGACGAGCAGTACTACACGCCCCGTCAACAAGGCAAGAGATAAGGATGGGATTTGGTTAACCCTTTATGTTTCGGATTCGAACCTTAAAAACCATTTTGTTTAAAGGGTAAAATAGGTTAACCATTAGGTTAATTAGGTTAGAAAAGGTTAACCATTGGTTATTTAGGTTCGAACCATTATAAAATGGTGGTAAATATACGTAAAGCTAGGCTTGCTGACCCGAACGCTTGTGGCAAAAAAAATGCCATGACCTTTGCTAAAAAAACTAAAAATTCACAATCATATGACATATATAGGTAATGGACCACAAAATAATTCAACAATCTAAAATCCACACTCGATGTGCAACAAGGTTCAACATCCACTATCATACATGTCGCTCGTTCAACATAATCATACATACATTCATTTAGATAAGTTTCAAGTCTCGAAACATGGCCAATTCGATAAAAAGAACAAACACTCCATAGCTCCATCACCCAAATGTGCATAAGCAACACTTCATGGCTCCATCAATGTGCAGGACATCACTCTCTATCTGCTTCACGTAAGGGCAATGAAAATAAGAAATTTAATGAGACGAAAAGGACACAGACAATGATCCACTATTTGCATATAAACAAGACCAAGGGTTCGGTGTACTACACTCAAAGCTAAACAATTTATGACAGCAAGCAATTTATGAATCAGCAAGCAAGCAATTTAAGATAGTTGCACCAGCAAGCAATTTATGAATCCACTGTTTTGCATCAGCAATCAATTTATGAATCTTACTTTAATATGAGCGAAATACATTCTCACTATCTGTGGTGTGATTTTTGTATAGTCAGACAGTGATATGCCAAATCGAACTACAGATCATCTTGCTACTAGCTGAAACAAACTGCTACAGGACCGGAACTTCCAATTTGGAAGAAAAATATTCGTTTTACCTGAGCGAAAATAAAAGGAAGTATGGTGCGTATTTGACAGTAACATGTCAACTTGATTTTCTATACAAGATCTGGCCAATAAGAGAAAATAGAAGGATACAGAGCATCCAGCTAGCTAGCTGAAACAAACTGCTACAAGACCGGATCGAACTACAGAGCATCTAGCTAACTAGCTGAAACAAGGCGTTTTACCTGAGCTGCTGTCGTCACTGTCGGAGGTAGGAGGGCGTCGAGGTCGGAGGGCATGCCAGAGGCACTCGGGGAGGCATGGAAGGTGGACAGGCCGGGCGGCTGGACGGAGCTCGGGGAGGCACGGGAGCTCGGGGAGGCGTTCGGGACGGGGAAGGGAGGTGCACGCGGAGGCGGCCGGGCGGGGTGGCGGCCGAGCAGCGTTCGGGGAGGCACGGGGAGGCGGGAAGGGAGGCGCACGCGGAGGCGGCCGGCGGGGAGGCGGCCGAGCGGCGCTCGCTGGTGTCGGGGACGCGGTCGCAAGGGAAACCAATGGTTCGATTGGATCGAACCTAAAAAACCTTATGCATTTTTGGGTTATCCATTTGGCCCATTGGGCTCTTTTTTAGGTTAGGTTAACCTAACCAATGGTTATACGGGAACCAAGTCCCAATTATAGCAAGAGATAACCTAACCTTCTTGGTATATAGCCTCCTATTGTTTTATACAATTATTTTATCCACCATAATATTGCATTCGATTCCAAAGTCACTTTTGCTCGAGATGTAGAGTATCCTATGAAATGCATTGTCCCCTGAACCATCACATGTTTCCCCTCATATGAACCATAGTTTTATGTGTTGGCCGGAGATAAAATATAACTGTTGTATATATGCTTAGCCATGCTTAGTCGAATGCTAAATTGTCCGGTGTATATTTCTCCATGATTATGATAATTGATGGAGTGTTCGGACATGGTGGATATCTGTGTACTTAATTAATATACTAAGAAGGCTTGGATGAGTTGCCATCGGGGATGGTGTTTTGCCTCATTCTTGCCCCTAAGTGCGAGTTCTTGTCTTCGGAACCAAGGTTTGAGCATGCTGCCATTGGTGGGAGTATGGGCTCCTTACTAACTGAATAACTTGCGCGGACGTATCCAAGGGTCCTCTAGTTTGTCATTTCAATTTGCGTGTGGGTGTGTGAGTGGAAAAAGAAACTATGAGGATGATGGTGTTTAGGACGTGGCAATGGGGGCAGGGGCTGAAATAGGCTGGGTAAACTTGTCCTATCGCCACAGATGATCCTTGGATAGTCTCATGCGAGGTAAAGGTTTAACCGCGCCCACTTGCCGGCTTTCCCCGGAAGAGAGCTAATCAGGCGAGCCGGTCGGTACCAATGGGTAAATTAGAACACCCCTGCAGGGTTTAATCTTTTCGAAAAGCCGTGCCCGCGGTTATGGACGCCTTGGGAATGGATTTACGAGATCATAGATAACCTTAACTTAATAAAATTTTGGCAGCTAGAGGTTGCACTCAACGTGTGATGAAAGGTTCATTTCCTCGAGGGTGGTTCGAGGGGGTGCCTTGGTGGAGATGAGGGATGGTTTCTGGCTACTATTGGTTCAACGTGAACCGAAGGAAGTTTAGTTATCTTACCTCCTTTTGAAACATTCTGAGTAGTCGATGCCTTGAGTCATTTAAGTCTTTATAAAAGAAAAGTATCTTTATGCAAAATATCTGCTATACAGCTTTAGAGCCTTTGTCGTCATTGGGCCTATATCGCCCTACTAAACTTGCGAGTACGTCATACTCAGTCTCTCCTTGTTGATTATTATTTGTTTCAGAGGAGGACGACACCGAGCAGCCAGGTGGGTTCTTCGTTGACATCGACGAGTAGTTTGGGGTTCCCAGGTGGTAGCTTGGGACGTCTCGGAACAAGCTGGCTGGGTTTATGATATTGTAGGCCTCTTAGGCCATATTCTGGATCTTGTTGTTTAGACAACATATTTGGCTTCCGCTTGATGTAATGATGGGTCGGTGACCCCTATTGTGTCATTTGTATCCTTCTCATATATGAGTTGCTATATGATCTCTTTTGTGTCGTAGAGTCTGTTATGTGCCAGTTGTTCCACAAGTCTTGATCCCTGTATTATACATTGATAGCTATGCCAGTGTTTATGGCACGATCGATGTGTTGCGTGGGAGCGGTAATTCCATGCCCTTCGATTGTGCAGCATAGCCTGTGGGTTGCATAGCCTCTCTGTATAATTCTGGGGTCGGGGCGTTACAACTTTACACAACCATAGGTTGTTATTAGGATTTTACTTGTTTCCTTTGTATTTGGTGTGCTTTTATGTTTAAGTGGAGTTTATAAATAAATCAATATGAAAGGAGATAAACGGAGAATAATCCGAAGAAGTCAAGGCACCAGATGCTCCCAAAGTGTGTTGGAAAATGCTCATTTTTCCATAAACTCAAAATGAAGAACTAATGCCATTGGAGTGTGAGGCTCGTCCATACGAGTTCAACTAGCCCAAAAATATATAAAATGGATTTCCTCTGAGGCAATGGCGACCAAAACACCGAAATGATCACACGAGATGACGACCTACGATACGGTCGGACCCGACCGTACCGACGGCCGTACCACCGCGTTTGGGCGACGAAAATCATCCAGATTTGTACCAATTTCGACCCTGTTTGAACCTAATATTTCTTAGATGATAAGGACGGTTCGTGAGGCTAAGAGGGACTCATCTAGAGCCCTTGGATCAAGAGGAGACCGCCTAAACAAGGATGGGAAGACCTAGCTCCAAGGATCCATCCACCACAACCTCCATAGCAGCAGGAGAGTTGCCTCCATGCCATCTCCACCACCAAAGCTTCGTCTCCCATAGCACCAAGACATCCAATAAAGAGGAGAAGGAGGTGCGGCACGGCCATCACCGGGCACCAGCCCTAGGCCGCGCGCTGCCGTCACCATCGTCTCCATAAGCGCCACCATCTCTTTCTATCTCCCTTGTTTTAGTATTTGTAAGATTGAACATGATGACGACTTCAATCAATATGTTTGTTATTCATCTATGATTGAGTAATTGATGCGGTTCTAGGTTGAGGTATGATCTAGTATGCAACATAAGACTTTGTGGCATAATCTAGTATTTTACTCTCTCTCTTTGTGACACGTGCATGGAGGAGATACATGCTTTCGTGTGACCCTTTCCGGTTGTGTTCTAACATCCTTCATGTGATAACGGCGTAGGCTTATATGTGGTACACACAATTGTGACAACCCGGTAATCATGGGGAATCACTTATTTATGTAAAAGTATCTCTTGTAAATTTGATAGATTGATGCCGTATAGTTGCACCTCTAGTACTAGTGAGACTGAATGCCTAGACACCGCTTTCACTCTATTAAATTTTGTAGTTACAACCCGCATGTTTACTTCAGTTCTTAGTTACTTTTATTTGTTCATTACGTTTTGTCCTAGTTATTACAAACCTCTCATGCCAATTGTTTCCTTGCAACTGAAAGGACAAACGATGTCGCCTAGAGGGGGGTGAATAGGCGATTAAAACTTTTTCGGTTTAAGTCTTGACAATTGCGGAATAAAACTAGGTGTTTAAATTAACAAGCCAACAACCTAAATATACTAGGTTCACCTATGTGCACCAACAACTTATGCTAAGCAAGATAACAACAAGCTGATAACAAGATATAATTTGAAGCACGAAGGCTATCACAATGTAAAGTGCATAAGTAAAGAGCTCGGGTATAGAAATACCCGAGGCACGTGGAGACGAGGATGTATTCCTGAGTTCCCCCTTGTCAAGGGAGTACGTCTCGTTGGAGGGGTGTGAGCTCGCCACAAAAGGCCTACTCAAGACGCCACAAAAGGCCTCACCCTATTCTCCGATGAACCTCACCCCAAGGGTTAGGTTCACCTTCCACTATCGAAATCGTTCAAGGTGGAATCCGGAGCCTTTACAATGATCTTGGGGCACACACCCACAACTCAATCGGGGGCTCCCAAACTTTGCCCGAAGCTTCACAACTCGAAGTCTTCGTGACACCACCAACCGTCTAAGGTACAAAATCTAGTAGGAAAAGGCTTATAGGTGGGATGGTCGCCCGTGACGCATCAAGCTTTCGTGCGCCACTGGTAATGTACCCATGGCGCACCGAGCACAGTGCGCCACTGGTATGGGACTAACCAGTGGCGCACGTAGGCCGCGTACTACCCCTAGGCTGATGGAAGCTTACCAGTGACGCACATTGTCGTGGTGCGCCACTGGTAAAGAGCCTTCCAGTGGCGCACTAGGTAGTGGTACGCCACGGGTAGTATGTGGTTATAGAAAAGGGCATGTTACCAGTGGCGTGTCGGTGAGCGGTGCGCCAATGGTATGGTGGGAACAGGTATTTGATTTTCTATCGATTTATATAAAAAAGAATTTATATAAAAAGTGGGGGTGTGGGATTCAAACTCGGGCAAGGCTGAAGAAACAGAGTGCCCGGCGCCACTGGGCTGACGATGTGTTTGTGTTAGTTAGTGGGTGGGTTGCCTTTTGACTAGTAGCCAAAAGTACCCGTGGCGCACGCGTGTCAGGTGCGCCACGGGTAAGTTAGGGTTAGGGTTAAGTACGTGGCCGGTCGTCCTCGTCTCCTCCGATCCCCTTTCGCTCGATCCCACTCCGCTCTCAGGCTACCGCAGGGACCTCGCCCCGCCGCACCGGACGCTGTTCCTCCACGCGACCATGCCGCCGCAGGGACCTCCCCCGCCGCACCAGTCGCCGTTACTCCACGCGACCACACCGCCGCAGGGACCTCGCCCCACCGCACCGGTCGTCGTTCCTCCATGCGACCACGCCACCGCACCGCTCGCCGTTCCTCCATGTGACCACGCGTCCCCCACTAGGTGCGTCCCCTCTCTCCCGGAGCTCTCGCTTGTCCCTTCCTTGGGGTTGGTTTTCGTGGAGCCCTCGTCAGTCCGGATCGGGGACTACGCGCTCTCCTCGCGTCTGTCGATTGGGCGTACGGGGAGCCCTGGAATTTTACGGTGCGCTGGTTCGACGTCGTTGCATTGCATCGACGATGGTAGCCGGCTCGGCCGGGATTTGGGCGCGGTGAGTAGATGTTGTTCGGCCGTGGAGGAATCGCAGGATTTGGGCCAGGGTTAGTGGTAGGACGAACCGTGGTTTGGGAATCGGGATGGGCGGGAGAGGCGGGGAGGATGACGGAAATGACATGTCATAGCTAAGATGTGTGAGGATTTTTGTTAGTGTTTTTTTGAACGGTAGGGTCAGAACGATGGAATATGATACCCAAATTAGTTGTTATAGCTAAGATGTGCAAGGATTCGTTGTTTTTTGTTGAAATAGTAGGGTCAAAAAAGTATGCTTTGTGTTGAAAAAAGTAGCTCGTTGTACCTATTTGCAGGTACCCATGAGGCCCTTGAGATTGCCGGAACGTCGATTAACTTCCGTTCCGGCAAATTTCGGGTACTCCACATGTCCTCTTTTTACCAAAGGTCATGCCGAAATTTTCTGTGAATATTGGTATGACTTCTACAAAAAACAGGACATATTTTTATGAGTTTAAATAGACAATTTGGATTTTGCATGTTTAAGTGAATTTTAATTATAGATTTATTATATATTGTGTAGTGAGTTATTTTGCTCTAATGATTATTTTATTATGTATAGTTTTGCGTGATATGTCTCGGTATACTGGTGTGTGGGAAAAAGTTAGGAGTGATGGGAGCCGCATGTATGGATGTCAGATCCATATTGATGGGATCAAGCGCTGGGTTTGCCAGTGGCCGTGCGAGGAGTAGGCGGCGCGCGCCTACGATTATTTTGCCATCCAGGAGTACAAGCATCATGCGTTGAAAAAGCTTTGTATTGTAGTGTAGTTTTGTACTGTGTTTTTGATAATGTCGATGATTAAACTGTTGTGGCACTATATGATTCAGGGTGGTGCTAGCGAACCTTGTGATATGCACAAATAAACATTTTGTGCATCCTACTTGGTTCGCTTGCTCCGTCCCTGAAATGTGTGTCCAATTTAAATATGTATGAGTCACAAATCCGAAATCATTATGTTTTTTCTCTCTTTTTCCGAATGCCGATGATTAAAATGTTGTGGCACTATGTGATTCAGGGAGGTGCTAGCAGACCTTGTGATATGCACAAATAAACATCTTGTGCATACTCTACTTGGTCCGCTTGCCCCGTCCCTGATCAATGTGTGTCCAATCTATGTATGAGGCACAAATCCGAAATCATTTTGTTTCTTCTCTTTTTTTTCGAATACCGATGATTAAAATGTTGTGGCACTAGGTGGTAAGCCTGTAGGTCTTGTGAGCCTTGTGATATGCACAAGTAAAAGTTGTGTGCATCATACTTGGCTCACGAGATCCTGCAGGTCTACTTGTGTGTCTGACCTAAGTATGAGGCACAAATCCAAGTCATTTTTGTTTAGTTTTGTAATGTGTTTTTGATAATGCCGATGATTAAAATGTTGTGGCACTATGTGGTTCAGGGTGGTGCTAGCGGACGATCCAGCGGACGATCTGCACAATAATCCAGGGTGGTGCTAGCAGACGATCAAGCGGACGATCCCGCCGAAAAACCTAGAGTAAGAAATGTTATTTCTCAACCCGCGTCCTGTAAAAGTTAACTTCTCGCTTTTCGTAAATGTTATAGTCCTAAAACTTTTCGTTTTTCATTGCATAGTTTATATGATGCATATATGTTATTAGCTAGATGATTTAATAGAAATTTTGCTAAGTCCCATATTAATTGACATACTGCAATCCAGTAACTATCAAATTAGAAACCATTCCCTGATGTTTCAATATCTTGGAAATGTCCGTTTTAAGGTTACAATATTTTGATTCCAGCGATAAAGAGAATGCCTTGTGTTGTGAGATGAAAGCGGCTTTCATCTCAGAGCACAAGGCATTCTGCTTACCGTTGGAATCAAATATTGTAACCTTAACACGGGCATTTCCAAGGTATCGAAACATCAGGGAATAATTTTCTTCTATTTGATTGACATCAACAAATGCCGCCCATCCAGACTTGAGGATTGTTCTGTTCATCTTCTCCAAAACTACGACATCATATGTAATTCCATTAGGGGGCTTCTAATTTGACAGTTACTGGATTGCAGTTAATATGGGACTTAGCATTATTATTTGGACTTAGCAAAATTTTAGTATTACTTTTGTAGCAAATTTTTGACTTAGGTGTTTTTAGTTTATTTTTCTCGGCGACGATGTCCATGTTGGAACACAGGGGCGATGTGCGGGACTGGGCTCCACCGGGCTGGCAATGGGAGGTGCTACCTTCCGGGATGCGCAGCTTGGTGAGGAATCCGGGTGACGTCGTCGACCCGGATCTTCTTTGGTGGCAGTCGCGTGGGCCACGCTCGGTGCAGAGGGAGCCGGCCCCCGAGGAGGTGGTACGTCACCGTATTAGGGAGGAGGATGAGCACGTCCGTCACTACATGTATCTATTGGATATGCATTATAGCAATACCTGGTCGTTTTTTAAGAGGGTTCCCTATCACATGAGCTATGACCCTATGAGGGTTCCTTCTCTTTGGATGCGCAGCGCCAGCGGCTCAGCACCCCGCGGCTCAGGAACCGGTCAAAGTTAGTTTGAGAGGTTCATGCATGGAAGATGTATTAGTGAT
The DNA here is from genome assembly GCA_012064385.1 of Puccinellia tenuiflora. Taxonomy (NCBI): domain Eukaryota; kingdom Viridiplantae; phylum Streptophyta; class Magnoliopsida; order Poales; family Poaceae; genus Puccinellia; species Puccinellia tenuiflora. The sequence continues at coordinate 429,363 of QRDG01000344.1, forward strand.
ATTATTCGTGATGTATTAGAGTTAAATAAAAATGGGCCCGAGCTATGTAACTTGTAATATGGTGATAAAGTACTTGTAATGCATTCGATGATGAACTTGCTATTTCGATGAACTTGCTCACCGTGATGAACTTGTCTATTATACTGTACCGTGCACCTGTGTATACTGTATTGTAAACTGTATAAACGTACAAATATACATACAACATATTAAAAAAATCGATTTCCTGGAAATACAGAAAATCTTACCAGTGGCGCATCCCTACACTACCAGTGGCGCACGTCTACCAGTGGCGCACTGCCCACCGTGCGCCACTAGCAGTCGCGTGTATGCCCTGGTGCGCATCAGGCCTGGTACTTACCAGTTGCGCATCAGGCCTGGTGCGCCACAGGTAATATATACCAGTGGCGCATCTACCTGGTGCGCCACGGATAAATATTACTAGTGACGGGGTAGCCGTGGCGCACCCTGATGCACCACTAGTAGGCATATCAAGTGCGCCACTTGTAAGGTTTTTTTCACTAGTGCAATGCACCCAAGAGGCACAAGCTCTTGGGAACACAATGCACCCAAGAGTAACAAGCTTCTCGAACTCCAATCCCACGTATCACCGTGAGGAGCACAAACCGATGCAACAAATGCAATGGCAAGAACAGAAGTGCTCAAATCCTTCACTCTCAAATCCTTCACTCTCAAATCCCACCAAAAGCAACTAATGCTTTGTAACACCCCAAGCCATCTAAGCACTTGAGATGCTACCAAAATCATACACGAAACATAACTAAGACATTTTTAGGAAAATTTGGCAGAACCTCCTTTGTTTTTTGGAGACATCCAGGAGGCAATAAAACAGAAATAAGAGCACAAGTAATAGCATATTAACAGAATAGACGTAGCAGCCAACCATAATTAAATTCCACAACTTTAGAAGGTGACCAGCCACAATCATCAACGACAACCAAACATCCACAAGACTTCAAAATCGCTTAAGACAAGTATAACTTCTAACATTCGAATGCAACGCTCCAACAAGGTGATTAAATGGGTAATTCGTGAAGTGGTGAAGGTGAAGGTGCTACTCCCAACAATTCCCATGCATGACGTCCTCAAGGTTTACCTAAAAACATAAAAGCAACAAGGGTGAGTACAAAGACTCAACAAGTTCATGGACAAATAGTAAACAGTACACAAATCGCAACATCAAGGCATTATTGAGCATTATTTATTCATCATCATTCATAAAATGTCCTACATGCCTATATGCTCATCTCATCTCATCTCATTGCGGATACCGGTATCGCTTGAGTGGACACCCGTCGGCATCCACTCACTCCAACTTGTGGAGGGTGCCTCCAATGTGGGTCGCAACCCAGTCAAAGGAGGTCTCATTGTGCCCACCGAAGTAGGTCACTTTAACATCATTATCATCATGGGTAAGTAAGTATGCATAAAATGAACATGTCATCATCATAATCATTATCATTTCATCATGGAAACATATTAGACATAATAGACAAGATTTATAATTAAATCAAGTGAAGCGAGATATGCAAAATCCACTATCCATCATGAACTTGCCTCAACCACGGGGCATGAATTGTGAATTGTAGGGGTCCGAACCAGAAGTGCCAGCACCTGATATTGAAACATATTTCATACTCAATACACATCCATACATCAAGAGCATACAAGCAAAATATTGAATCGCTCCTATGCGCAAGACCCCCTGACACTAACTTTCAGAAACTTCAGAACTAACTAAATTCTGCCAACACAGGACAGACCACTTGGTAAACCTATAAGAATTAAAATTATAAACGAAACCTTGCAAACCTTGAGAGTTCTAACATCAGGAAGACAACCTCCCCAGTTTTCATGTTAAGCCCAAGATTTAATTCGAATGTTAAACAGGCCTAAAGATGCAGAGAAGCTCACTGCATCCAAAAACTGTTCAGTTCTGGACAGAACGCGAAACTGATCGCTGCGAGCAATCCGTTCGACCAAATAGCGCAAAAGAAAATTCTATGGAAAGCCTGGAACATGATCTACAACTTTCGTTCAGATTATAACTCGAAATTATGGGCAGATCAGCCCAGAACTAAACGATTAGAATACTAGAGAGAAACTGCAGTAAAAACTCTAGCTGAAACTACACTGGTACGGTTCGGAACAGCACCTCATCAGGCTATAAGAGATCCAGCAGCTGCAGGATAATCGATTCTCCATGCCAAAACGTGAAGCTAGGAACTACAGGCTGCTAACGGAACACTACGCCGCCGGCCATCAGCACAACACGTACCGTAGAAGACGAAGGTGACGATGACGACCGCCCTCACAGCCAGCTCCCCACGGCAGGGACCAAACAGATCGAGGAAGACGTAAAAGAAACGACGGCACAACCTTGCAATCTCACAGCCGCACCATGGTAGCAGACCCGAATTGGAAGGCAAGGCGGCGGTCTGCGATGGGAGGGGATCCGTCCTGACCTACGACGTTAAAATCGTGGCGCAGCTGGGCACGGACGCTGGGTTCGATTGGATCTTAGGCCCGGCCCAGACTTCCTTTTCACCCGCAGGTTTCAAAGAATAACCAAAATGTGACCAGAGCAGTAACACAAGCACTACAAAGACTAACTGGTAGAAGCTACAAATTTCCAACAGCAGGTCAAGGGTTCAAATACTAGCCTGTGCATCACCGATTCTTTTAATTTCCCCCCTTTTTTTTTGTTCTAGCGTAAAAAAAATCGGGGTACTACATGCTTGTGGGGGGAGAAGAGAGGAAGAACTAAGAAGAACTCAACAAATGAATCCCAAGATCTCGATCCAAAGGGTTCTCCTCACAAAGAGGAGAAAGTAATTGGTGGAGTTGTAGATCTAGATCTCTTCTCTCTTTTCCCTAAATTTGGGCAAGAATCATTGAAGGGATTGAGAGAAATCAAAACTTTGTAGGTCAACAATAGAGGAGTGAGAGAAGCTCCAAAACTTGGGAACCATTCGGGAAGATGACCCCTTAAATAGGTCCCCACCAAATCCAACCGTAATGTGTAGTTTTTCCTGTGCGGGCCGGAACTTCCGGGGTTTACCCCGGAATTTCCGGACCCCCCGGAGCGACCTGGACGTCCTGGGAAGCTCTCTGGACATAGTCCGGAACTTTGGGCCAGAACTTTTGGCGGAAATATCCGGAGGGCCGGAATTTCTGGCCTAAGGACCGGAACTTCCGGCCCAGAGAAAAACTGCAGAAACAGCCAAACGAAAACGGGCATATCTTTCGCATCCGGACTCCATTTTTGATGTTCTTGGGCTCGTTGAAATCGTAACAACGAGCTCTACAAGAATATACAGATAAACATCATAGTCCAACAAAGGAGAACAAAACCAAATAGGGAAAGGTAAAACCTTTGTATAAAGAACAACCGGTAAATCCTCCAACATAAAGAACCAAACAAGTTTTTCATCCGGACTCCGTTTTCTATGATCTTAGATTTGTTTCAAAGATAATCACAAGCCCTACAATATCATGCATATACACATCATAGTCTATCATGTGAGGATGAAACCACGAGAAGAGAGTTTGATCTCTCTTAGAAGTGACAAATCGGTAAAACCTCCAACATCAAAAACGCAACAAGATATTCATGAAATCCGTTTTTGATGAACTAGAGCTTGGTATGAAGATGAACACAAGCTCCAAATCCTCACATGGATAAAAGCAAAATAACAACCAAGAAAAATGATATGCCAAGAATGCAAAGGTTTGAGCTCTCCACAAAGATGCGATCAAGTTACTCACTTGAGAGCCCCTCTTGATAAGACGGCTATCAATCCTATAACCCGATCTCTCAACTAACATCACGAGACCGGTAAAATGGAAAGCCTATCAAGATCATACCTTTGCCTTGCGCATAATCCACTTGAGGTCGACGATGATGATTTTCATCTTCTCAAGATGGACCACCTTTCTTGATTGCGCTTCGCTTGGTGAAGGCTCACATGTTGCTCCCCCATACATTAATATGGGAGAAGCACTCTTCGGCATATCTTCACTTGGACTCAAGTGTTGATCAACCCGCACTTAGCCTTGATCAACATATAATCTTCTTCCCTTAGCCTTGACTCCAACAAATGGAGATCAAGCAACGCATATGGACACAACCTACAAGTAGCTCGATACAAACATTAGTGCATAGACATTGTCATTAATTACCAAAACCACACATGGGGGCAACCATGCACTTTCAGCAACTTATAGAATAGGCTATTTCCAGCTTCTGGTCTGGGTGTGAATTGATTGTGTTTAACATCGTAGCTATGGGCTGGTAGTTCCAACCATATTACTCTCGTGGGTTCGATACGCTGGAAATACTTTCCACGAAAATAGTTGTAACCACCTTGTGCACTTGCAAGCATCAATGGATCGCACATTCATGTTGAAGTTCCTGAAGAAGCTATTAACCACACCGGAAGACAAGACTACACATCATAAAATCTGCTATCAATACATGACTTTGATCTCAGATTCATATTTGTTGTTGCCGAATGGCTTTCTTCAGCACATGATAACACGCATTCTACAATGCCACATTGAGAAGTATCCACTTGACTTCTCAACCCCTCCTGGTGGTAATGCTCTATTTTTCATTATTCACTTGAGCTACATATGCATTGTTGTTTTCATATTTCATATGCTTTTTCTCCTCAATTTTGGCTATCCAAATAGAAATGCATTCCTAGCTCCTTGTAAATACAATATGTACCATTTGCCGGATTTTTGAAAGGGCTACCAATAGAAAACGAAGAAATTTTCAATTATGCGCACCCATCGCTGCGAAATTGCATTGAGCACATTTTTGTGATCTTGAATAATAAGTGGCGCATTTTGAAGGGCATCCCTTCTTACGGCTTGGTTACACATAAGAGATCGTTTCTTGTTGCGCACTTCACAATTTCATTAGAGAGTCCAACTACGTGATAAGCATTTTGACCGTGGTGATTCGAATGAGAATTAACTATAGGAGCTTGGTTGCACATCGCGCTTTGAGTGTGCAGCTAAGCCAAGAACAAAATAAGTGTCACAACTTGTTTCACACACGAGGAGTTGTGAAGGACCGTGCTATTCGGATCATCATTGATGGTGGAAGCTGCAATAATTTAGCAAGCATTGATATGGTGGAGAAGCCTTCTCTCCCTACACGCAGCACCCCCACCCATACCACATTCAATGGTTCGACATCACAGGTAGACTTAAGCTAACACAAAATATACTTGTGCATTTTAGTATTGGGACATATTCTGATTTCGTTGATTGTGATGTTGTACCCATGCAAGCTTGTTCATTGTTACTTGGTACACCATGGAAATTTGATAAAGAATTTGTTCATAATGGTATAACTAATCATTATACTATTGTGCATGATGGAAAGAAAATGTAACATCCCAATATTTTCAAATTTTTGAAAATTCAGAAAGATCAAAAAACTTATTGAAAATTATATATACTTTGTTTTGGAAATCCAAACTCATGCATGCATTCATTATCTTCTTGGCTTGGTTGCATATAAAATTTCAAAAGTTTGAATTTTAATTCCACTTTAAACCCTATTTAAGAAAATGACAAAAAGGGGCCATAATATGCTCCATATAATATTTTGAATTTTATGATTTTATTTGGAGGCCTAAGATATGCCAAAAGACTCCTTTTAAGCTTTCCAAAACATATTTTTATGTATTTTTTTAAGAATATTTGAATCGAAATTTAATTCATTTGTGAATTGAAATTTTAATTCAAATATAAACAGAAAATAGAAAAAGGTTTTTCCAAATAAATAGGAAACAGGCCGCCGGCAACCATTTCGGCTCACAACCGATTTCGGCCCAGGCCCGTTATGTACGCTTAAGGAATACATGGATGACTTCTATTCATTGTCTCGATATGCTCCTGAAGACATTGACACTGCTGGCAAGAGGAAGGAAAAATTCCTCAAGGGACTGTGTGACGAGCTAAAAATTCCTTTAACAGTAGAATACGCCCCGAACTATGAGGCCCTCCTAGATCAAGCAATCACACTGGAGGATAATATCAAGAAGGCTGAGAACAGGTAGAGGAAGTACAGTGACAACAAGTACAACTCAAGATCTGCACAAAAGAAGTCCAACTATCATGGTGGAAATGGCCACAACCATCATGATCAGACTCATAATGGTGGAAGCAAAGGAGGTAATGGAGAATACCAGAACAATTACCATAATGGCCACAATAATGGGAACCACAATGGTCGGAATCATCATCACCACGCCGAAAAGAAGGATCTTAGTCAGATACAATGCTATAAGTGCAAGAATATGGGACATTATGTAAGTAACTGCCCTGAATCGAGGACTAAAGAAGCTGCCAAGCCAAATCCTGTCAAGAAGGGACATGTGAACCATGTCCACATGGAAAGAACCTACAATGAGCCTGGTATGGTGAATGGTACGTTCTTGATCAAGCATCCAATTTGAAGATTAACATCCTAGAATTGCCAACAAAAAATTCTTTTAAGGGTGGTAGCCACCCAGTTGACAAAGTTCAGAGTTTTCAAACCCATCCTTTCTAGCCTCCTCGAATCTCGGGACGAGATTCCTTTTAAGGGTGGTAGTATGTAACATCCCAATATTTTCAAATTTTTAAAATTCAGAAAGATCAAAAACTTTTTGAAAATTATATGTACTTTGTTTTGGAAATACAAACTCATGCATGCATTCATTATCTTCTTGGCTTGGTTGCATATAAAATTTCAAAAGTTGGAATTTTAATTCCACTTTAAACCATATTTAAGAAAATGAAAAAATTTGGCCCTAATATGCTCCATATAATATTTTGAATTTTATGATTTTATTTGGAGGCCTAAGATAGGCCACAAGACTCCTTTTTGAACAAGCTTTCCAAAACATATTTTTATGTATTTTTCTGAGAATATTTGAATTGAAATTTAATTCATTTGTGAATTGAAATTTTAATTCAAATATAAACAGAAAATAGAAAATGGTTTTTCCAAATAAATAGGAAACGGGCCGCCAGCAACCATTTCGGCTCACAACCGATTTCGGCCCAGGCCCGTTTACGGGATTTTTCCCGCTACGCGCACCCGCTTGCTAGACGCACCCTGCTGCCCTCTCTCTCCCCTCCCTGACTGGTGGACCCGTGGCCCCACCTATCAGTGCCATGTCGGCTCGTCATCTCCGCCCTGAAATCACGCCCCCGGCCAGCTCGCGATGACCGAATACTCCCCATTTTAATTTCGGCCGATTCAATGCTCCGTTGATCCCACCGAGCAAGTCTATAAGAACGCCTCCCCGTCCTCTCTCGTCCGCCCCCAAAACCCCTCTCCGAGAGCCCCTAGGCTGCTCGGATTCAAGCTAGCAAGTCCGCCTCGGCCGTCGACCGTGCAAACTTGCTTTCAGTGAACTCCGGCGATCCCGCGCCACCTCTACACTTCCTTTCTCCCTAGTTTCATCGTGCGCACCTTTTTGACAAGATCCGGTATTTTATTTTGCCACAGCTCAACATGCCCGTGCTCAACCGACGACCACCGCCCGCGAGAGAAACTCCAGGGAACGATCCGCGACGATCACGTGCACTCCACCGCCGCCAACTTTGCCACCATGTCTGCCCCTACGTCATGAACACCGTGGTATGACTCGCGCATCCTTGCTCCCTCTAGGTTCGTCGGAACTCGCGATGCCGCCTTGTCGCCGCCGCTCGGCTAGGTTTCCGACAAGGTCGCACCGCCCAATTTAGGTCGATCTGTTTAGGACCGTTAGATCTAGATCCAGCGGCCGATTTTTATTTCTATTACCGAATCGGTGCCGGTGAATCAGGAGCGGCCACATCAGCGTTCAGTCAGCGCCCTGTCATCGCCAGTCAGCATCCAGTCAGCAGAAGCCAGCCAATCGGAGTTCGCCATGTGGACAAGGATTTTCTGGGATTTTCCCGAATTAGATTTATTTATCAGTTTTGCAGAAAAGCCCCTATACCTTAGATCTATTATATCTTTTTATTGGTCTGGATAAATTTAACAAATTTTATATTTTTGAAATCCTTAGAACCAGTAGCATCTTTTGACTCTATTAGTTTTCTGTTTTGTCAAATTTATAATTATTCTATTTTCAAATGTGAAGTTTGAGCAATTTTGACATAACTTTAGTTTAAAATTTGCTTTTTGAGTGAATCCAATTGGTATAGCTTAGTTTTGAATCCCTTTGTCTAGAGAGACCACTCCCATAATTTTCTGTAATTATTTTGTTTAATAGTAGTTTTAAATTGGTGTTTATTCCCTTTTTGGGAATTGTTTTGTATTGTCTTAGAGTAAAA